>CAVNZG010001622.1:0-82863 GCA_963693315.1 Diogma glabrata
TTTGATACGCTACTTGCATATGTTGGTTCAAAACCGAAATTTTTGAAAACCTGTAAAAACTTTTATTGAAAAAAAAATCGAAGAAAGTGTTTTTTTAAAATTTTGAAAAAATCATATATTTTTTGATATACTTAGCAAGATGAAAAGTTTTAAAAAAAATTGATACCTTAAATTTGTGATATTGTAATTTATAATCACAATGGACATACTGATGGTTTCTCAATAAAAATTTAGGGGCAAAAGTCGTAATGGATTCTTAGATATAGGCCTGAAAACATAACCTCAAAAAATTATGAAATTCTTTGAGCGGATTTTTTTAGTATAGAAAATTTTTCTAATTTCTTGTTCATATTTTTATTATACCGTATAGTAATTGTACTTGCTAAATATGATATTAAACATGGCGTCTTTTACCGTTAAATATTTTTTTCTTTTAAAAACTCTAAATCAACGTTTTTGGGACCTCTCAACGCAAATGGCAAGAAAACCAGAATATGTACAGAAAAGTATAATATATCAAATGACGTATAATAAAGTCAGGTATAATAAAAAATCAGAGCCTTGAGTTATTTCTCTTCAGGGAAAAAACAATTAAAAACCTCCAAAAAACGGTATTTTTTCTCAATTTTTGGAAATTTTTGACGGTTTTTGGTCGTTTCTACCTCAGTCGTCAAAGTTTTTGAACCCTAGATAGATAGATGTTATTATACATGCATTCAAGACGCGTAATTTGATATATCATACTTGTATGTTAGTATCCGGGCTCTTTTGCCATTTGCACTCAAAATTGTCTATTGCCTAGTTAACATCGTTATACGCATTTACCAAAATTATGAGTATGTCAAATTCCTATAAATACATCGTTGATGCTTTGTATAAAAATGGTCAAGGTTGCTATAAATGGAAAACCGGTATTCTTAATAAAGATGCTTATAAGGTTTTATCAATATTTAAACTAAATGGTTTACATTATGATAAGCATGAAATTTATCAATTTCTGTGCGAAATCGAAGGATAAAACGCTAAACGTTCTGTTTTAAGAGAGTTTGATGAGTTTATTAATAAATATTTAAAATATACTAATTTTAAAGGAGAACGATTTAAAGGAATAGTATGTACATTATTTGAAGATGAATCTAATAACACGCAACAAATTCATCAACTAAAACGTAACATTGGTATGCTCAAACGGAAAGTAATACGATAGTCTTCAAAACTGGCATGTAGAAAACTGGTTCCAAAATCTCTAGAGCTAAAAACAGTTACAATAAAACAAAACACAATAATAGTTTCTCAACTTCTAGAAATGGCAATTTCTTACAAAAAAGTGAGTGAAATATATAGTCTTTTCGGTAGATCTCTAACAGTTAGATCAGTTTACAACCACAAAACTCGTTTTATGTATCTTACAGAATTAGCTACAGCACAAATTACCCAAGAGTTTCTGGATAATGGGCATAGCTTCACGCTCCACTATGATGAAACCACGATGGGTATTCATAAGATCCAAGTATTTATATTAGCTTGTGTCATGGACTACGAAATGAAGGAAGTCGTAATTGCAATAGAAAAGGTACCTACCAAATCTACTGAGTACCAAATGTTTGTTTCAATGACAGCCTTGGATCGCATGGATGATATTTTAAAAGCCAATTGAGCATTTAAAAAACAATTTCTTTTGTCCTTAAATTCATGTATGGCAGACGGCGCTGCTACATCTACCGCCTACAATAAATTGTTAAATGTGGAGCGGTCAAATATTCAAAATACTGAAATGATTCAATCTCTTACTTTGAAAGAATGTTATGTACACATTGCAAACAATATATCTAAGGACATTGTCAAGCACTTGGAAATTGAGTATCCTAATTTTGGGAACCAAATTAAAGAATTGGCAAAAATTTTAAATTATTTTAAATTTTAAATTTTCCCCTCAGGGATCACTGGTCTGATTAGACCGTGATACGGGACTTGGCGAACCCGAGGTACCTGAGCTATAGTGGGCTCTAGCCTGCTATTGCAAACCGTAAACCTGTTGTCATGTCTAGCGGGAACGGGGACCTTGGCTTAGCCGCCCGGGTCGCGGGAAGGTGCTCCCTTATTAGCACCCCCTGGTGGGTACACACTAGAGAGGACTCTTGCAGGGTCAAACCACAAAAGTACCATCCTCTGGGCACCTGTCGCCTCCAGTTGTATATAGACTTCTAACAGCTATAGACGAAGGCCTGTTGGTGACCTTTATTGCGTCTAAACTCGTGGGAACAATATGGATAAATATTTTAGTAACATTTCAAATTTTTTAAAAACTTTGTTTTCACCTGTTTATTATTTCTTACATCCTATCATGAAATATTGGCCTATGTCATATTTTATTATATGATAGGATTTATTGTTTAGTTACCCATTTTTAAAACAAATTATATTTTGATCAAATGACTATCACATTTGATAAAAAACTTTTTAAAATACACATCCAAAATATTTGTGGATTGAATGCCAACCGGGACGCCGTGCAACATCATCTCGAGCACGACCAACCGCATATTCTTTTTCTTACAGAAACACAAGTTTCTGAAAACTATCCCTATGACGTAACACTAAATCCCAAATATAGGCTTGAATCAGCTTTTAAACTCCATCAAGGTGTATGTGCATACATTCATGAGAGTGTTGCATATAAACGCTTTCCAAATTATGAAGTACATGGTGATGGCTACAGTACAGTAGTATTAAAGGTTTGTCTACCTGAAATTTCTTCTTTCACAATAGCTCTATACCGGTCCCCAAACAAACATAATCCCAATTTTTTTAATGACTTGACCAATGTTTTCGACTTCGAATTAGAGCACAATTTCAAAGTTGTGAGGTTATCGTTACCGGTGACTTCAACGTCCACAACAAATCGTGGTTGGAATTTTCCAAAATGACCGACGACAACAATGGAAGGCAGGCAGAAATATTTGCTGCATCGCACGACCTGACGCAGATTGTAAAAAGCCCAACTTTCACTCCTCGTAATGGCGGTGATAAAAGTTTTCTCTTAGACCTTTATCTCACATCTATGCCAGATATTACGAGTGTCGATGTCGATAAGGGTAGTATTGGAAATTCTGACCATTATCTAATCACATCAATTATCAAAACTGATTTGCTACAAACTAGAGTTCCCAAATCCCGTAAAATATTTCACTTTTCAAAAATGGACACCAATGGTCTCCGAAGTTTTTTTCAAGGTTTCCCTTTTGATCGCCATTGTTTTTATACTGACGATGTAAATGTTTCTGCTCAAAACTTTACTGAAACCATCCAATTCGGTATTAACAAATTCGTTCCCTTTTCAATAATGAAACCGCAACAAAAATATTTGTTTTCGAAAGCAGCCAAATTGGCTCTTAGAAACAAACGTAGATTATTTAATATTTGGATTCATAAAAAGAACTCTGTTAATCGATCCCAATATTTAAAGGCTAATAAAATATCAAACCAGATAATCGAAAACGAAAAAGCAGAGATTGACAGAGCGAAAGCGGCAAAACTTTCGAGTATATAAATTTCTGATAAAAGTTTTTACAGTGCCATTAATTCTTTAAATTGTGGTACTAAATCTTCTATCCCTCCTATCATTGATGGTGACTCAATCATTACTGACCCTGCAAGGAAACCTACATTGATCGCGGAACGCTTTGCTTCAAATTCAACAGATTTAGAAACTCCTAAAGAAACACCCCAAACCCAGTCTTCAGGAGTTAATATGAAACAATTACATTTCAAACCCAAAATTGTCGAAAAACTTTTAAGGGGGTTAAACAACAACAAAGCTTCTGGTCTGGATAACATTCCTCCTGTTATTCTAAAAACATTTTCAAAAGAACTTGCACCAAACCTCACCAAAATATTTTATCAATCCTATAAATCTGGTATTTATCCATCCTGCTGGAAGTTGGCCAATATCCAGCCTGTCCCAAAAAAAGGAACGAAATGTGATATTTCAAATTATAGACCAATAGCCTTACTGCCAGTCATGTCTAAAATATACGAGCACTATATTAATTCACACATATCCAAATTTTTGGAAGACAACCATTTGATATCTGACAGCCAATACGGTTTTAGAAACAAAAGATCAACAACCGATCTATTGAACTATGTGGCACATATTTGGAATAGCATACTTGAGAAAGGTGGTGAAACGTACGTAATCGCATTAGACATCTCAAAAGCATTTGATCGAATTTGGCATGCCAACTTGATCAACAAGCTCGTTGCGTACGGTTTTCATCCCGCAGTCGTGAAGTTGATTCAAAATTTTCTGTCTAACCGATACATCTCGGTATCTATAGATGGCTTTTCTTCTGAGTTCAAATTAATTAACGCTGGTGTACCCCAAGGCTCAGTTTTATCTCCCACTTTATTTTTAATTTATATCAACGAACTGTTGCAAATCACCAGTAACCCAATAAATAGTTTTGCAGATGATAGTACACTGCACAAGTCATTCGTCCCCCTATCTTCAAAGGGTAAAATGCATGAACGAATAAATCCCGTTCGGAGAGACGTTGCCATAAATGTAAACGAGGACCTAAAAAAAGTCGCCGATTGGGGTGACAAAAATTTGGTCAATTTTAATTCCACCAAAACACAGCTATTGATTGTTTCCAGATCAAAGACCGAGTTTCCCAACGATATTTCAATTAATATGTGTGACGACCAAATACGCGAATGTGAAAGCATTCGTTTATTGGGTGTCACAATATCCAATGACTTACTCTGGAACGATCATATAATGGCCATGGCAAAGAGCGCGTCAAGAAAACTCGGCCTCCTCAATAGATGTAAAAAATATTTTACTTCGCATCAATTACTCCACATTTATAAGTCCTATATTCGTCCCTGTATGGAGTATTGTTGTCAAGTTTGGGGCGCTGCATCTGTTACTATCCTGGCTCTTTTGGACTCTGTTCAAAAGCGAGCTATACGAATTGTTGGTGATCGAGATTTAACATTAGGTCTTGATTCCCTGCAACATCGTCGCACTGTTGCTGATCTCGTTGTTTTTTATAAATATCGTCACCAGCAGTGCTCGGATGAAATCAGGTCCATAATGCCTCAGACATATGTTTTTCCCCGTTTTACTCGTCAATCGGTGTGTGCGGGCGGTCGAACTGTCGAGACTACTCACTGTCATAGTAATAGAATGCAAAGAGATTTCTTTGTGCGTACATCGTACACATGGAATGCTTTGCCCGAATCAATAGTCTCGAGTGCTTTCAATCCACAAAGATTTAAAAAAAGCGTCCACCTATACCTCAAGACGCATGTTGTTGTGGGACCTACGTCTTAAAAGGTATCTATGTGTTGTTGTGACACATTTTGTAATTCCTACTACACAACACTTCTTATTAAAAAAAAAAAAAAAAATAAAAACGCGGCCTATCATCCAATTGCCGCCGATTTCTATAACTTTCAAAAAAATAAACAAATTTCGACCCCTAAGAGCTTGAATGAGGTTGTCGGTCATCGCTTTATGTATCTAAATGATATTGCGAAACAAATCCTTATTTTAAAATCAATTATATTGGAATATATTGAAATATGCTCTGGTATGTATGCAAAGGAATGTGAATTAATAAAAATATATCTTTCGGATAAAACTATCTCTGGTAGTTTAAGTACAGCTTTACGACATTTATCACATATTTTGTCATCCCTATGTGTCAAATAGAACCAAATAAAATTGCTTCACGTCTCTTGATGAATTCCAAAGTTCCTATTTCAAAAGATATCTCCAAAAAAATAAAGAGTCGTCTTAAACAGCTAAAAAGGAAAATGATAACCTCCCCATTTGGTGATACGGTTTCAATTGAAGAAGTAGATGTTGCAATTAAAAATTTAAAAGCTGGAAAAGCAGCTGGATGTGATTAAAAATTTTTCCGGAATTTCATAAAAATCTATCTAAAAATGCAAAGTTATGGTTGGCAAAATTCTTCACGGATTGTTACGAAAATGGAAAAATCCCGAGTATGTGGACGAAAGCAAATGTTAGAGTTGTTCTTAAACCGGGAAAACCGAAAGATATTCCAGAAAGTTATAGGTCAATTTCTATTCTCTGTGGTGGATATAAGTTACTAGAAAGAATTATTTACAACAGAATAGTGGCTTCAATTGATTCTACCATTCCTATTGAACAAGCTGGGCTTAGAAGTGGAAGAAATTGTTGTGACCAGGTTTTAGCACTCACAACATTTATTGAGGCTGGTTTTCAAGACAAAAAGAAAACATCTGTAGTATTTGTAGATTTAAGTGCAGCATATGACACGGTATGGAAAACTGGTTTATTATACAAATTTTCGAAGACTTTGAAGTGTAAAAAATCTATAAATCTCATCTCCGCTATGCTTTCTAATCGCTCATTTGTTTTAATGTTGGGAAATAAAATTAGTAGACGAAGACAGCTAAGTAATGGACATCCATAGGCCTCTGTGCTAGCACCACTATTTTTCAACGTCTATACTTCTGATTTACCGCAAACTGTATCTAAGAAATTTATTTATGACGACTATCTAGCCATAGCATATCAATACTCATATGACCCAAAAGATGAAACAAGGGCAATTGATGCAATAACTGATGAATTATATTTGCTTAATGAATATTATAATAACTGGCGACTGAGGCCAAATCCAGATAAATGTGAAGTTTCCACCTTCCATCTTTCAAATCAAAGTGCAAATCACATTATCAATATAAAGTTTGGAAATAGAATCATCAAATACAACCCAAAACCAAAGTACTTGGGTATAACTCTTGACAGATCTCTTACATTTAGGAACCATTGTGAAAAACTGAGTGGAAAACTAAAAACTAGAAATAACATTATACAAAAATTATCTGGTTTGGATTGGGGAGCTTCACCTGTCGTCCTACGAACTTCTACACTATCTTTAGTGTATTCAGCAGCAGAGTACTGTGCATCTGTTTATTCACATAGTTTTCATACCAAAGCGATAGACGTTCAACTTAATTCAACAATGCGTATCATTACAGGGACGATAAAATCTACATCTTTGATGTGGCTACCAATATTGTCGAACATAGCTCCTCCTATGCTCAGAAGAGAGGCTACTTTGGCTCGAGAAGCGCAAAAAATATTCAATGACTTGCGGCTCCCGATTCATTCGTACATTATTAATAGAGGTGTAAATAGATTATTGTCCAGAACTCCATTTTGGACGAAATTGGAGACGATTGGAGATTACAGTCAGTAAAACATTTACGATAAATGGAAAACTATCTTCAATAATAATGAGTTTCCCAATAAAGAACTGATATCAGAACCATATTTGGAAGTACCAGGATTTCATACAGTACAGAATCGACGTGTCTGGACCATCCTCAATCGAATCAGGACAAATTGTGGAAGAACGCTGAGCACACTTCATATTTGGAATCCAGAAATATCACCAGTATGTGACTGCGGATATATGGAACAAACAATACAACACATAATCAATGATTGCCCAAGCAGACGATTTGATGGAGGTTTAATCGAACTACATAATTTTGGATCAATAATTTAGATATTTCTTTCTAATGATGATATATTGTACATTGTAAATCCATACGAATAAATAAATAAATAAATCCCTATGCAAACTGGAATTACGACTTAAAATGTTTTCATTTACACATCTTAAGTTTTTCTTATAATAGTTATGACTACATTTTCTAAATGGGTTACAACAATAAATCGAAAAATGTTTTAAAGTACCAGGTTTATCCATGCTGCTCATATGTAAAATCATACAGAATTAAATCATGCACAGTTAAAATAGTTAAAATAGTTAAAATAGACAACTAAAATAAAACTAATATTTAAAATCAAATTTAAGAAATATATTCTATTACTATTCAACTAACCTTGCAATTTTACTAACACTGACTTGAATTTAATTATCAGGACTTGAATTTAATTAGTAATTTAACTAACAGGATTTAAATTTAATTAGCAATTTAACTTATGGACTGAATTTAAAGAGTTTATATTCAAAACAAAATTCAAAATATAATAATCAATTGACATCCTTTTTCACTTCCAAGAAACAAAACTAACGGTGCATGATTCAAAATTTTGTGTATGTTTTGAGTAATGGATCGATTACATTGATCGAGTTTACAAATTGCTGGTAAGCAAACTTACTAGCTGCTAACAAACTCGCATATGGAAATCTTTAGGTATTTTGGAATATACAGTCACTTGGCAAAACAGACTCTTAAAGACTCTCTTTGTGTTTCGTAAGTGCGCATTGTAATAAAATCTTTAAAGGTTGCAACCTTACCTTTCCTATTTTGTTTAACCCTATCTGATATCTTATATTAAAAATTACATGAGTTTCATTTCAAAATAAATATATTTAAACTCCTTACTAAAGTAGTTTTTTAATTTACAAACCTTTTTAAATTTGAACCTTTTGTTATATACATCTAAAAATATTAAATCGAGAGTAATGTTCCAGTTTTAGTTGAACATACCTTCTTATATTTTACTATAACTTATGATCCCATACATGTCCCACTCTGAAACTTTCAGGATTTCTTTACTATAGTATATCAAAAAATATATGATTTTTTCAAAATTTTAAAAAAACACTTTCTTCGATTTTTTTTCAATAAAAGTTTTTACAGGTTTTCAAAAAATTCGGTTTTGAACCAACATATGCAAGTAGCGTATCAAATTAAACCTTGTACAATTTTCTTTAAAATGAGGGGTCTATCAGCTCTCTAGGTTGTACACAACTTGAGATATTCGAAATTTAAACTATACAGGTAAGCCCTAAAATGACGATATTCCAAAATTTTGAAAATTAATTACACAAAAACGAAAAGAGATAAAAAATTTTGGAAAACCGTTTTTTACTTGCATATTCATGGCAAATAATTTCTGTAAGTTTCATAAAAATCTAAAATGGTCGGGTTGAAAATTAAAGTTTTTTGGTTGGTTTCAAATGGAATGACCCATTAGCTCTGGTGAAAACAAACATAATAAAAATCTTTGTAATTGCATTTTTTATATTCGTCAATGTTCTCTGATACGATCTGACTTTAATGCTCAAGTTGTATTGATTTATTGGTTGTATTGGTTTCGCTATAAATCATAAACGGTTATTTGTTTTTTTAAATTAATACCTAAAGCATAAACAAACACATTATATGTGGCTGATTCTTCTTTTTATAAAGATGAAATAGAATGTGAATCCTAAACAAGTTTCGTATTGCAATTCGTGAAACAACATGATGATGAACATGATTGATTTTTTTTTTGAAAACGGATAATGCAACGATAATGGAGAGAGGTATACAAATGCTTGATCTAGCATCTCGCTTCCACGCCTTCGTTTAGGATATTTAAAGAATGCATTTTGCATATTGCGAGAGTTGATAATTGAATATTATTAAAACAAGTCCACGATTTATATCGATATCGGAATAATTGGATTCATTTTGAGTCATGTTTTATTTTTCAAATCAGATTGTAAATTAAATTCTTGTGGAGTCGCAAATTAATTATTAAAATTTAATTTAAATTGATTAATGAAGTTAAAATTAAAAACTTATGCTATTATGCAATTATGCAAGGTATTTGCTTTTCGAGTAAATTTTGTTTTTACTATTATTTAAAACTAAGTTTTATGCAAAAGATTTGCATTGAACATTTAATTAGAAAAAATTATTATGTGCTACCAGTTGATATAAAATAAAGATCAGTTGATTAACTTGTTTTGTTTTGAGTTCTATAAATGAATATAATAAATGCCAGTGTGTCAAACCGGATTAAAAAAATTAGTTATTCAATTGAATATTATGGAATAAATTCTACGCGTTTGCAAACTAACGTTGATATTGTTGGTGTGAAATCGAAAGGCGAGGTGGAGGTGGGAACTGATCTAAGAAGGAATACATATATACAACAGGCAAGGACGAAAGTCGTTTCAACACTAGCAACGTCAAGTCAACAATCAACTAAGGTTAGATTTTATTTATATATATTACTAAATTCTTTGAATCTTTTTATTGATTGTATTATGACCAAAATGGTCTGTTAAAGTAAAGTTTCTGTATTAGAGATTTTTTTTCTGGGTAGAGTCCACGCTTGATCCACACAATTCGTGTATGATTTTTAAATATTAAGTAAATAGCCCTGGATAAATAGATGCCTGAGTATCTATTATTAAATTGTAAAGTCCAGGCTTTACAAATTTTTCCAAAAAACAAAAAAAATTGATTTGTTTGTTTATTTATATCTTCAGGCGCAAAAATGTATACATAAAATCCGTACAGTTTACGTACAGTTAAAGTAGTTTAATCAAAGAGTGTATAATGAAATAGTTTATTCTCAAGCAAAAGTTTAAAATTTGAGCGAGGCACGAGCGAGAATTTTAATTTGCGAGAGAATAAAATTCATTAAACACGAATCGATTACAATACTTTATTCTCTGACAAAAAGAATTGTGTATTATAAAAAATAAAAACATTTTCTTCAATTAAAACAATAAATCTTTATTTGATAAATCAAATTTCTTATTAAAAAATCCCTGATGATAAAACAACCCCATCCTATACAATCGAACAAGTTCAACTAAACGAAATAAGAGAATTTAACTTAAAATTTGATTTCTGAACCAAACGTATCAAGCTATTGTGATTATAATTTGAAATTAATTTGGGGTAGCGAAATCCGAAATTCGACGTCCACGCCGTGCTGCCTGGGTAATGCTGACAGAATTAGGTTGGTGTATTGGACAAGCAGAGTAAAAATTGCTTAGTCAATGATGCTACATCACGGCGAATTGGCGCCTTACAACCAATACGACTCAAGCGTCTGTTCTCCACGTCAGGGGCGGCTTGGAGCGGCCGTCTGTCTTGAATCAAGTGGCTCGCTATATAAACATGTAAAAAGGTTGTTTCTGGTGACCTTAATATGCAGAACGGACCCATTCACGACAATTTGGGTTGGGCCTAAGGTTAACACCTTAACCCCGTAAAAAAAACTAATATGTTAAATTTTGTTATCAGAAAGAGAAAAACAGACCCGGACAAAAAAACAGAATTTTACCTGGACGTGAAAAAGGACCAGACTACCGAATCGGAACGTGGAATGTGCGCAGCTTGAGCGCTCCTGATGCTCTTATAAGTGTAGAAATAGAGACTGAGAGGTATAGGATGGATATCATAGCTCTGCAAGAAATTAGACAGCCAATAATCGGAAAACAAGATTTGGATAGTCACTCTTTATACTGTAGTGGCCATCCTTCTTGCAAAGGATTTGGAACTGGTTTTCTTGTGGGTGCACGTATACAAGAAGCCGTGATGAAATTCATCCCGGTCAGTGAGGTCAGTGCTACCTACGTGTACGCGGTACATACAAAAATATTTCTCTTATTGCCGTGCATGCACCTACTGAAGCTAAAACTATCGACGAGTAGGATAATTTCTACATAGCACTGGAAGAGGTTATGAAACAAACACCACCACGCGACTTCTTTATGGTTCTTGGTGACTTTAATGGGCAGGTGGGAAGAGATATCTCTTATGGAAATGTGGTGGGTCCCAACAGCCTGCATTTCAACTCGGATGATAATGGTGAGAGAATGACTGAGTTTGCATTATCAAATAATTTGATAATTGCCAGTACGTTCTTTTGGTATCGATCGATTCATAAGCAGACTTGGTTCTCACTAATGGGAAACACTCGTAATCAAATTGATCACGTGCTGGTAACAGCACGTTTCTTTTCGAGTGTTATGGATGTGCGATCCTTTAGAGGTGCATACATTAGAAGTGACCACTTCCTTGTATGTGTAACGATAAGGTTCCACTTTCCAAATCCAGGCATTCCAAAATTCAATCAACGGAAACGTTTTAACACCTCATCACTAAAGAATGCTGAAACAGAAGAAAGATATCAAAACCACATTACTGAAACGTTGGAGAAATCAGAAACCATTAATGGAGACGTCGATAAGTAATGGTATTTTCTCAGGGATTTACTCTTAAGCGCTGCTTTGGGAATACTTGGACGACCACAGAACCAGCTAGAAGCCATGGATGGATCAAGCATGCCTTGACGCTGTTCAATACAAAAAAAATTGCTATCTGAAGTGTCTACAAGGACGCAATACCAGGTTCACGAGGGAGAACTATAAACTGGCAAGACAAGCCGTTACAAAGCTATGTAGACGAACGAAGAGAGAATGGTGGAAGAGAGTGTGAGGAGATTGAAAGCTTCAATAAGGAACATCTATCGCGTAACTTCTTTCAACAGGTTAAAACCTTAAAGAAGGCACCTCAAACTAGATCGACTGCTATTCAAAACGAAGATGGGGAGCTACAAGTAGACCTTAAAAATATTTTAGATACTTGGGCCGTTTATTTTGAGAAACTTCTCAACTTAAGTGACCAGCAACAAGTCGGGCGACGAGCAAAGCTTATTCGTGCGTCAAAGGTGGATGTGGACGAACTAACCAAAGAGGAATTCGATGCGGCGCTTTAAAAATTAAAATGCAATAAAGCACCTGGTATCGACGATATAACATCCGAAATGATTGTACATGGTGGCGAAACTCTATCCTTAAGATTGTTTGAACTTGTTCAAAAGATCTGGAGGACTGAAACCATGCCACAGGACTGGAACTCAGCTATGCTGATACCAATCCATAAAAACGGTAATCGCCTACAATGTGCAAACTACAGAGGAATCGCCCTCCTCTGCACAGCATATAAGATCTTTTCCTACATTTTGCTATCCAAAATCAATCCATTTGCTGAACAACTGTTTGGAGAATATCAGTGTGGTTTCCGGCGGGGCCGAGGTACCACCGATGCACTTTTCTCGATAAGGATGATTTTGGAAAAGTGTCGAGAGTTCAACATACCTGTGCACCAACTTTTCATTGATTTCAGGCAGGCCTACGACTCTCTCGAACGAGAGACTCTATGGTCTGCTCTGGTGTCAATGGGAATTCCTGGTAAACTGGTATCACTATGCAAAATGACAGTACAGAACTCTCAATGCTGTGTACGAGTAGAGAACGAAATATCAAAGTTTTTTAAAGTCGACTCCGGTTTAAGACAAGGTGATGCTATCTCTCCTATACTTTTTAATTTAGCCTTGGAATATGTGTGCCGTCAAAAGAAACTACCGACTAATAACAATATCTTGTCAATAAACTCAGTACAGATGATTGCTTACGCTGATGATGTTGTCATCCTCGGCCGAAGTGAAGCTGTTATGAGTGAGACTTTCAAGTCGCTTGAGAGTGGTGCTAGAAAAATTGGTCTGCAAATTAACTACAATAAAACCAAACATATGAATGTTTCAAGGGAGGCTGAGAAGAAAGATTTGATGTGCGGCGATGAACGAGTTGAATCTTTTAAATATACTTACAGATAATAAAGCTCGAATCGCTGCAGGTAATCGAACTTTCTACTCAATTAAACCTCTCCTTGGATCACCGTATGCATCAACTAACACCAAGCTCAAGTTATACAAGACATTGATTAGACCGGTTGTGATGTATGGGTCACAAACGTGGACCCTTACACAAAATGACGAATCGCATTTATCTGTATTTGAGCGTAAGATCCTACGCTACATTTTTGGTCCACTTAAGACAGACGATGGAGAGTATAGAACCCGGTATAACTTTGAGATCAGAGACCTTCTTGAGGGTCCTGATATAATAGGTTGTATCCGTTCTAATAGGATTGCTTGGTTTGAGCATGTTCTACGAGCCGATTCACAGTCTGGAATGATTAGAAAAATGTACGTTAGTACCCCAGGGAGTGGTAGACCGCGAGGTAGACCACGACTACAATGGGAGACTGACGTAATAAAAGACCTTAAAAAAATCGGCTGCCATGGTAATTATGTCGCTGTTGCTGACCGTGGTGAATATTCAAAGCTGATTAACCTGGCAACGCTCCTACATGGAGCATAAACGCCTTTAAAAAAAAAAAAAAAAAAAAATAAGTAGAAAACGTTATGAATATTCTTACCTGTAATCTTTCTTTTGGATGAGTTTGTAAATGCCGTTTCAAATTTCCTTCTTTTGTAAATTCTTCGTTACATGCAAAACATTTAAACAAATTTGGACGTTTATGAAGGTTTGTATGATACCTAAGTCCTTTAATGGTTTTAACCTTCTTATCACATATTTTACAAGACAACTGAAAACAAATAGAAAAAAACTTTAAAATTTCTTTAAATGGTTTTCAAATAATTAATATATCGTAATCCATGTTCGAGTTCAAATCCAAGTACATACTTAAACATACGGCAACTCAGCATAAACTTTATAGCTGTGCTAGTAAAATCAAAATATGACAACTCTCGTTGTAAAATTCAAATTCGTTTTTACTATTAACAGTTTTTGTTTCATACAAACCATTAGATCGTTAACTGAAATAAAAATTTTACCTGCAAATTTCCTCCTGCATGAGTTCTCATATGAGCTACCAAAGCCCTTTTATATGTAAATTCTTTTTGGCAGTGTGCACATTGAAACAGAGTTTCGCGTGTATGGATCGTCATATGATTTTCGCATTCTTTTTTTCCATAAAACAGCTTACTACAAAATTGACATGGAAACTACAAGTAAAATAAAAAAAATTGCAAATAACGTTTTATGCATTTGAAAATTGATTTTGTTTGAAACACGTTGTAGCCGAATTAACCTCACCCTAATTCTTTCCGGATCATGAGTTTGTTTATGCCTTTCCCAATCATTTTTTGACACAAATTTTTTACTACATTCTGAACATTCATATGGTCTTTCACCCGAATGGATTTTCATATGTTTGACTAACGTTTGATTGAGCTCAAATTTTTTCTTACAAATTTTACATTCGTAACGTAAGTCTGATATCTATGAAAAAAATAAAAATTATTATTAAGTCTAACTAAAATGATTGAAATTTAAAGGATTGTGGATTTTTCTAATCCAAAATTCTTTTATTTATTTAATTAATAATATAAAGATTGAGCAGATGTAACAAAACGTTACACTCATATGATTTTTCAACGGAATGAATTATTAATCGATGATACTCAGTCTGCTTTTTATGACTTTAAGACTATAACATTTCAAAGTTTTGTTTATCAGTAGGGCTTCCAACCCGTCACTATTTGTAACTATTGTCACTATTTTAATTTTTGTTACTTGTTGTCACTATAATCCAAAGGTTTCACTATTTGTCGCTTTTTGAACAAGTTGATGAATGAAAATAAAAATATAACTAACGCGCACGTATTGTGTCACACAAGCTCACTCAAATTCGAACCTCGCATCTTCAAACTTGTTTTGTTGGTACAGCCAATGGAAAGGATATCGTTAATAAAATATTTGAAGCTGTGGATAATAATGAAATAGGTCTAGGGTGGTAAGCCTATCTTGCGATGGACCAAACTTAAAGAAAACGGGGTATAGTAATAAAAGCAGAGAGAGGATATGGATTTGCAAAAACTGGAACCTGCAATATACACCATTTGCATAACTCGTTTTTATGCGTATGAAACCAATTAAACTTAGAAAATTTTCTAATTCCTCGTATTTTCCATTAAATTCTGGAACGAGTTAGAGGTTATAGAGGTGGAGTTAATATCAAACGATGCCATGGTTAAGTTTTTCTCTATTTCATTTTTCAGTTCTCGTCAGCGATTCTATTTTGTCCAAAAGAATTTAAAATTATCATTATCTTTGATTAAATTTATTCTAAAAAAAAAAATTGAATTCAGCAAAAATTATTTATTAGAATATTACATAATTAATTTTATTTTATTTGTTTTTATTATTACATCATTTGGCCTAAAAAAATTGATTCGTTTATTAGCACATATATACATTAGAGCAAGAGCCATCGACGACCAGACCTTCGTTATTTTATAAAAGCTGAAAGTTTCTCTGCGCATACCCCCTACTTAGGTAGGAACAATTAGCGACATTGTTAAAAAAGAAACGCCATCTATGACCCAGTACAACTTGCAACGAGAAAAGTTTCGTTCTATGAAAAAAAACAAAAAGATCAAAGAACGGAGTAACCATTGAAAAATAAATGAAAAGAAAAGAAAATCATTTAAAAGAAAAATAATTTTATTAAAATACCTTGAATTGAATTTGAATTTATAGTTTTTTAAAAAAAAAAATATATATATGTGAAAGAAAACACTAAAAGTAAGATTATAAAAAACTTGTAATTGGTTTTAGGCATATTTTATATAGAAATTTCATTATTGTAGGAAATTTAAAGCTCATCTATAAAAATATATTGTGATCTTACCGGCACAATAAAGAAAATAATGATCTGCTAAAGTTTCTGAAGTTTTATTTCAACAACGAAAATCGGGATAATAATCCCACCACGTGTTATAAAAATTAATAATAGACATATAAACTTTGGATCATCGTGACTTTGGCAGGAACCAGGTAACCAAAAGAGCATAAAATTTCTCCAAAGTTTCGTGAAAGTATAAGAAATGACGTCATTCATTGCCAGACACTTACTATCGTGGCAACACCCAGATACCCTTTATTTTTAAAAATTTGTATTTAAACTTTCCTCATAGTATAAAAGCTGAATTTTGGATATGTTACTGAGAACACTATCAGAATAAATTTTTTAAACATTTTTTCTGGCTATAAAACATTATTTATTAAATTATTAGATTTTTGTTTTATTGATAAATAATTATCTTGATAATAAAAAATAACATAAAAACTAAACTATGCACTATAAAAAATCTCACTCGCATCCGCTTGTATGTTTATATTGCCTCGCGCTCGCACTTACGTCAGACTTTCAATTTGTCTGGCAAGATGTAAACAGTCTGGAAAATGTCTGACTGCTAAGAAAATATCTTCTGATAGTTTGCCAAGTAACATACATGAAATTCAGCTTTTATACTATGACGAAAGTTAAATTACAAATTATTAAAAATAAAGCGTGTCTGGCAGGATCATGCCACGATGGTAAGTGTCTGGCAATGGATGACTTGATTTGGTCTTGAAAATGTAAAACTAGTGGACACCTCTTCAACAGACGATGTTTTTATCGTAACAATTGAGGTTGGCGGAACAAATATTATCAATATATATAAACTACCAAACACAGTCTGGCCGACTAATATTCTCCCTTCGTATGATAAACCGAGCATCTATATTGGTTACTTTAACAGCCATCACACACTATGGAAATATCAGAATGATGACATCAACGGTATCACACTTGTAAATTGGTCTGAACAGCAAAGCTTGCATCTCATATTCGACGCGAAAGACCTTTGTCCGCTTTTCAATCCAGCCGATGGCGCAGAGATTACAACCCAGTCCTATGTTTCGTTTCATCTAATTCTAAAGGTCAACCAATCCATGCAATATCGAAACCTAGATAGAAATTTTCAAAGGCTTCATGGCAAAGTTTTACAAAAGACTTAGATGCTTCTGTACGATTTATTCTACCAGTTGTAAGGAACTACGACCGTTTCGTTGGCGCTACTCTAACAGCTGCAAAAAAATTCATACCGCGAGGCTATCGTATGGAATATATATATTCCAGGATGGAATGAGGAAAGTGAAAGACTTTTCAATGAATTCGAAGAAAGTGGAGACCCAGAAATAGCTGATGATCTATTAAGATCCTTAGATGCTAATCGACAAGAAAATATGGATTTTACACATTCTAGCAGAAAAGCATGGAGTCAAATACGAAAATTGGGTGCTGGGAAAAAGAAATTTGCTGACAAAACAAACAAATTTACTTGATCGATTTACCAACTACTTAATCAAGAAAATTTGAATATGCCGATGATATAGCAATTGCAATTCAATCGAATCAATTTTCAATTAGTTTTTTTTTTTTTTTTTAATAAAATGTGTTGTGTAATAGGGTTTAGAATATGTGTCACAACAACACATAAATACCTTTTAAGACCTAGGTCTAGACCTGGGTCCCACAACAACTGGCGTTCTGAGGTGTAGATTAACGCTTTTTTTAAACATCTGTGGGTTGAAGCCACCTGAGACTAAGTGTTCCGGCAAACTATTCCATTTGTACGCAGTTCGGACAAAGAAGTCTCTCTGCGATCTGCCAGTATGACAGCGCGGGATCTTTACCGTTTCACTGGTTGCGGCAGCCGATTGCCGAGTGGAACGGGGGTAAGAATAAGTTTGAGGCATGATGCCGCTGATTTCATCTGAGCACTGCTGATGACGATATTTGTAAAAAACAACGAGGTCAGCAACAGTGCGACGATGTTGTAGGGAATCAAGTTGTGATGTCAAAGTTCGATCACCTACAATTCGTATAGCTCGCTTTTGAACAGAGTCCAAGAGGGCCAAGATGGAAACAGAGGCAGCACCCCAAACTTGACAGCAGTACTCCATACAGGGACGAATATAGGACTTATAAACATGGAGCAATTGGTATGGAGTGAAAAATTTTTTGCATCTATTTAGGAGGCCGAGTTTTTTAGACGCGCTTTTTGCCATCGCCATTACATGATCGTTCCAGAGTAGGTCATTTGAAACTGTGACACCCAATAAACGAATGTTTTTACTTTCACCTATTGGTTCATCACACATACTAAATAAAATATCTTTGGGGAACTCGGTCTTTAATCTGGAAACAATCAACAGCTGTGTTTTGGTGGAGTTGAAATTGACAAGGTTTTGGTCACCCCAGTCGGCGACTTTATTCGGGTCTTTGTTCACGTTTATGGCAGCGTCTCTCCGGGCAGGATTAATTCGTTCGTGCATTTTACCTTTTGAAGGAAGGGGCTCGAACGACTTGTGCAGAGTACTATCATCTGCAAAACTATTTATTGGGTTGCTGGTGATTTTCAACAATTCGTTGATATAAATCAAAAATAGGGTTGGGGACAATACTGAGCCTTGGGGTACACCAGCGTTAATTAGTTTAGACTCAGAAGAATATCCGTCTAAGGTTACCGAAATGTATCGGTCGGATAGAAAATTTTGAATCAGCTTCACAACATTGGGATGAAAACCGTACGCAACGAGCTTGTTGATTAAGTTGGCATGCCAGACTCGATCGAATGCCTTGGAGATGTCTAAAGCGATAACGTATGTTTCACCACCTTTATCAAGTATGCTGTTCCAACAATGCGCTACATAGTTTAATAGATCGGTAGTTGATCTTTTGTTTCGAAAACCGTATTGGCTGTCGGATATTAAATGATTTTCTTCCAGAAATTTTGAAATATGTGTATTAATATAATGCTCATAGACTTTGGATAGGACCGATAGTAAAGCTATTGGCCTATAATTTGAGATATCGGATCTTGGTCCCTTTTTGGGGACGGGCTGGACATTTGCCAACTTCCAGCACGAGGGAAATATACCAGATTTGTAGGATTGGTAGAATATTTTAGTTAAAGTTGGTGCAAGTTCTTTGGAAAAGGTTTTTAAAATAATGGGTGGAATATTGTCCATTCCTGATGCTTTGTTGATGTTTAACCCCTTTAAAAGTTTAGCGACTATTTTGGGTTTGAAGTGAAGTTCATTCATATTAACTCCTGAAGACTGGATTTGGGGTATTTCTTTAGGAGTTTCCAAAACAGTGGAGTTCAGAGCAAAGCGTTCAGCGAACAAGTTAGCTTTTCTTGCGGGATCATTGACGATTAAATCACCATCAATAATAGGGGGAATAGAAAATTTTGTACCAGAATTTAAAGAATTAATGGCACTGTAGAAACTTTTGTCAGAAACAGACATATACGTAAGTTTTGAGGCTTTCGCTCTGTCAATTGCAGACTTTTCGTTTGATATAATCTGGTTAGATATTTTGTTGGCCTTTAGATATTGGGATCGATTAGTGGGAGTTTTGTTATGAATCCAAATATTAAATGATCTACGTTTGTTTCTAAGTGCCGTTTTGGCAGCTTTCGAATACAAGTATTTTTGTTTGGGTTTTACTATGGAGAAAGGGACAAATTTATTTATAGCAAATTGGATGGTTTCTGTAAAGTTTTGAGCAGAAACATTTACATTGTCAGTGTAAAAACAATGACGGTCGAAAGGGAAACCATGGAAAAAATTTTGAAGACCACTCTTATCCATTTTTGAGTAGTGAAATATTTTACGGGGTTTGGGAGCTGTAGTTTTAAGTAAATCAGTTTTGATAACTGATGAGATTAAATAATGATCAGAATTTCCAATACTACCTTTCGCAACATCGACACTCGTAATATCTGGCATTGTGGTAAGATAGAGATCTAGTAGAAAACTATTATCACCGCCATTACGGGGAGTGAAAGTCGGGCTTTTTACAATTTGGAATAGGCCCTGAGACGCGGCAAAAATTTCTGCCAGTTTTCCACTATTGTCAACATCGTCGGTCGATTTGGAGAATTCCAACCATGATTTGTTGTGGACGTTGAAGTCACCGGTAACGATAACTTCACAATTAGGGGACTTTGCTCTAATCTCGTCCATAATTTTTGTCAGTATATTAAAAAAGTTTGGGTTACGTTTGTTGGGGGACCGGTATAAAGCTATTGTAAAAAAAGTCATTTCTGGAAGACAAATCTTTAAAACCATTGTATTGAAGCCGTCACCGTGTAGTTCAAAATTTGGAAAGCGCGTGTACGCAACACTCTCATGAATGAATGCGCATACGCCCTGATGGAGTTTGAAAGCTGATTCGAGCCTATATTTGGAATTAAGCGATTCTATAAAGAGAAAATTTTCAGAAACTTGTGTTTCTGTAAGGAATAGAATGTTCGGTTTGTCGTGCTCAAGATGATGTTGCACGTGGTCATGGTTAGCGTTCAATCCGCAGATGTTTTGAACATGTATTTTAAAATTTTTTATTGATTCATATATGTTTTGTCCCTGCAAATTCCGTGGACATGCCGCTTTATGGGCGGGTGGATTGCGCAAATTTGCTTTACCACTTGCAGACTTATTTTTTTTCGGTTGTACTGCCATATATATATCAAAATGTTTATTTTATTTTTTCGTGTTTTATTTTAAAATGCATAACTAAGTAAAAAATCCTATCATACTACAAAATATGACATATGCCAATATTTCATGATAAGATGAAGAAATAATAACAAAATAATAAGTGAAAATCAAATTGTGAGAAATTTGCAGAAAACAAAACAAAACTAAATGCCAATAATCCAGCTGATGCAGCGCACCCCAGACGCACCGCCCACCACTTCAATCGAGGCACAAAGCCCACACATAACTACGTGTTGGTTCGATTCCTCGGAAGAGCTAATGAGCGGTACCGCTACGGAACGCTGCCCAGCTAAGACTGGAAGTGCTGCCGTTGACTAATTAAAGTTCGTCCGCCAGCACCCTAAGATATCATCTTGGCTAATGACATCTCCTGCCATTGCCAGTGGTATGTGATATCTCACGCTAACTCATATGTCAATGGCAGGGACTGGAGTACGCAGGGTAGTCAGACCCGTAGATCAACATTGATCATAATCGATCAAAATCGATCCCTCCTGCGGCGGTGAAAAAATTTTGGAGGAAGATCTAATAATACTGGGAAATTTTTCAAGAAATGGAGATTATGTCCAAGCATGGATAAAACTGAAGTTTGTTGTTTCCATTTAAACAACAAAGAAGCAAATATAAAACTGTTGGTCAATTTTAACGGAAAACAACTTACACATAACTTTAATCCGAAATATTTGGGTCACATTGGACAGATCACTTGCACACAAAGAAAATTGCCTAAGCTTGAGGCCAAATTAAAGACAAGCACTAATATCATATAAAAACTTGCGGGATCAACATGGGGAGCTTCTGCGAATGTATTGAGAACATCTACTATGGCTCTTGTTTTCTCCTCAGCTGACTATTGTGCGCCTGTTTGGTTGAACAGTACACAGGCAAGCAAAATCGATGTACAACTAAGAACAACAAGGCGTATTATCACCGGATCAATCAACCCGACACCAATAGAATGGCTTCCAGTTTTATCTAATATTGAACCTCCGTATTTGCGACGATCTCAGGCCTTATTAAAAGAATATTGCAAAATAGTGGACAATCAAGTTATCAACTACTTCCAGCATATCAAGATCTCGTTACACCAAATTTTCATCGATTGAAATCTCGTAAACTACCTGCATTTTTCTTTGAAGAACTCCAAGCAAGTAATTTTGACCAAAAAGAATCATGGAAAAATGAATGGACATCTTTCAAATCTAATAATTCATTATTACTGGACATAACAGACCCTAATATCAAATTGAATGGCTTTGACATTCCACGAAATTTATGGGTGAAATTGAACAGAATCCGGACATTAAATGGAAGATGTGCTGATTCTTTTTACAAATGGGGAGTAGTAACGTCACCGTCTTGTGATTGTGGAGCACAAAAACAAAAAATTCGACACATCGTCTCCGAATGCCCTTTACGCTCTTATCAAGGACCAATAACAGATTTTATCGACACAACACCGAATGCACTCGAATGGCTGAAAAATCTCGACGTTGAAATTTGATTTTCGTTGATTGTTTTTTAATCACTGTACAAATGTATCTATACGCTCCATAAAATGAAATTTCCCAAAAAACTACCTTATCGATGCGTTATTAACCGCATATAAATAGTAGTTGACAGCTAGCCTCGCGCTCTTATTTGAATATTATTTTTCTAACTACAATTGGTGTGGATTTTGACGCATGGCTGTTATGTGTCAATCCCCGATTTTATTTTTGTTCGATTTTGTTCATTTATGGTGCAACGAATGAAAAAAACTTAGACACAGTTATTTTTAATAATCATAATAGAAAAAACTTTAATAATTAACTATAAAATAAAATAAAAGAAATAATAAATTTGAAAAATATATAATGTTAGCAAAAATGATGTCTTTTTATTTATCAAAACCAATGAAAAAGTCGCTCAAATATGGTTCAGAAACCGCATTTTCATTTGTAAATTCCATACCATCTAACAACTACATAGTTTAGTTCTTGTTTACTGTCTAGATCCACTATCTATTTGTTAGAAAGGGAAAGCGCATACACTTAAAGATAACTAAATCCAATATAGTAAATCCAATACTTTACTAACTGTTTTAATCGCCATTAAAATTAATTTGTTTTGGACCGTCTGATTCTTATCTTTTCTGTGTCCCAATTTACCCCAAAGCGCTTTAAAAAGAAATGAATCCCTTCATGCTCAAAACTCCCTAATGAAGTTTTCCTTTTCAATTTGAGTGGAAACATTTGACGGCCAATCACTTGCTTCTTGTTTTAACTTAAGGAAGCAATTCATATATTCAGCGAACACGCCTCCACACTTTTTTTCCTACTAAGAAAGATAATCAATCTAAAAAGTTAATCGTCACATGTCGTCCACCAACACAATTCATATTTATTCTTAAGAAAAAAAGTTTGAATTCAACAAAAAATTAAAAATTACCATACATGACAAGTTTTTATACTATTTTTTATTTACTTATTTTCATGTGTCATCACAACGGCAAAAAAACCATTGAAAACAATTTACTATACTACGAATAACATTTACTAATTCCTTAAGAGCTCATCAAATGCGATACCAAATTTATATTTCTCAACTATGTGAAAACGAAAACAAAAAATTAACAAAACAAAAAACTAACCAATACATGTGATAAACACAACAACAACATCAGAAGCTAATTACCTTTTATATTATTATTTTTGTCATATTTTTCTTGTTGCATTATTGCATAACATCAGAAATAACTTGACTGACAGACCGCGGTATTCAGATGTGTCAGTGTCTATGCCAAACAATTAAATCAAAAATTTTTTAGACAATCAATCATTCAAATAATGTTCAATCTAAACTAATCTATTGTACTTAATTTTCAAAACGTTTTCAATATTTTGCAAGAACAATTAGCTTAGATAGATTGCAGTGTTCATTTTCATTTTTCCTTGGTCAGCTGGCTTCATACCCCCATTTAAAGCTGCCTCCTTTTATACTCTTGCAAACTCTTTGATATTTTCTGGATAAATTTGTCTAGCAAGCGGGTAGATTTGAGATTTATCTCGGGGGTTATTAAACATAACTAAGTATTTGCAGTTTAACAAAATGTCACTGCAAAATTTTCCTTGATCGAACACATTTTGGGTAATTAACATAACAGATATATTTCGATGAAGTGAACCCTTGGTAAATAATTCGTAAACGTTTTTATTATACGCCTGCTTTTTACACAAATCTTATATAACAACCAGAAAACTAGAACAACAAAGAGCAACAATCTCAACACATGCGCCCCGATAAAAAAATCAAAATCTTACTTAATTATTTAACGTAAAAAGCCAAGTACCGCGAATAATCAAGTTTTTAATTCATTTTCCAACTTCATACAACAAAAAACAATTGTTTTATAGATATAGATCTTCGCAATCCATTTTTTCAAAACATATATCAAGAAAAATCAAATCATTTTCAATTTTTTCCATCTTACATAACAACCAGAAAAAACTACAACAACAAATCTGTTTTCACTACCAAAATCTTACATTAGTCATATATTCATACGTGAAAAAAATCAATTGACAATTATATGAAAATGTGTGAGATAACGGGATAATATTTTTATTTTCTTATTCTCGAGGAATTCTCATAATATTTGCAAAACTCAAAATACACACGTTTTTTTATTGCTTTTTTTTCATTCATGTATTAGCATATTTTTTCTTATTAGATAACAAAAAAATAATGAAAAACATTTTGCTTTAGTTTCTTTCAACAACATTCTAAATGCATTTGTTGTTGTTTTCAAAACATCTGTCGAAGTAAGAAAGACACAAAAAAAATTATATTCAGATTCGTTTTTCTTATCTTCTTTAAAACATTTTTCGACCTCCCACGAACCTATCCAACAAAAATAATCTATTTTAAAACAAAAAATTATACCAGTCATATATTCATACCTGAAAAAAATCAATTAACACCTATCGTGGAAATGTGAGATAGTGGGTTAACACTACTGTTAAACAACATTAGATCAAATCATTTTTTTAAGGTTATGTATACTAGGTTCAGAGTAATTAACCAAAGTAGTAATCGCTATTTTTTCAATACCGAAGCGCTTTGATAATAATGAAAAAAGATTTTTTTTGGTACAATCCTAGTTTATCCCCCCAAAAAGATTTGCGTTTTTTTTCAGATAAATAGAAAGATTAGGTCCTCTGCATCCTAATTATGAAAAAAAAAATTTTGCGGAAATGAGGGGTTCAAAAGTTATAAAGGATCAAACTTTCAATTTTACCTTGGTCCCCCCTCTGGTTTTTTTTTTAGTTTTTTTTTCGTTTCTTTTTTTTTTTATTTTTATTTATCAAAAGTTATAAAGGATCAAACTTTCAATTTTACCTTGGTCCCCCCTTTGGTTTTGTAGACTTTGAATTCAATTTTTAAATTTTTTTTTGACTCAATTCTGCGATCTTGCACAATTTCGATTAGAGATAGCACCGACCCTCTCCCCCAAAGCGACCCACCCCACGCGCACCCCTCGCGCATCCGCGGCGCAGGGGACGCGGAAAAACGCGGGGGGACGCAGGGAGGCGCGACGCGCGAGGGGGGGGGGTCGGTGCTATCTCTGATCGAAATTGTTCAAGATTGGAGAATTGAGTCAAAAAAAAATCTAAAAATTGAATTCAAAGTCTAAAAAACCAAAGGGGGACCAAGGTAAAATTGAAAGTTTGATCCTCTATAACTTTTGACCCCCTCATTTCCGCAAATTTTTTTTTCATAATTAGGATGCAGAGGACCTAATCTTTCTATTTATCTGAAAAAAAAACGCAAATCTATTTGGGGGGATAAACTAGGATAATGCCTTCTTTTTATTTTAAAAAATCTTAAGATTTATTGAGAACGTTCAAGAAATTTTCCCACTTCATCTTAACATTTATTTTATCTACTAATAAGCACAAAACCTTAAGTAAATTCTTCACTGTAATCTTACCTTTGAATGAGTATTTAAATGTGATTTCAAATATTGTTTTTTTGTAAATTCTCTATTACATTCAGAACATTTAAACAACCTTCCACGGGAATGTGTGTTTATATGTAGGCTAAGTCCATTTTTGGTTGCAAACTTCTTATTACATAATTTACACGAAAACTGAAAACAAATAGAAAATAACTCTAAAATTTCTTCAAATGGTTTTTCAAACATGCTAATAAACTTTATAACTGTGAAAAATTATAACTCTGGCAGTAATGCCCGATTTACAGTTGGTAACGTAAACTTAACGTTAACTTAACCTAAAGTTCATTTCAATCTATCTTAAACATTTGGTTACGGATTTTTTTACGTTTAGTATAAAAACTAAAGAAATCTTAAATTTAACTGAAAGTGTCCATAAAAATTAAATTTTATTCATTAAGAAATGTTAAGGATGTTAAGGATATAAAAAGAGCGACATTAACGCCAAATTTCGGAATGGAATTAATCTGAAAATAAATTTGTTTATTTTAAATTTTGCATTAAATGTTCATTTTGATTTCATTATTTTAAATTTTGATTTTAAAATGAATTTTTTACTTTTAAAGAATTGATTGATTTGTAAAATTGATTACAAACCCAAAACTAATTTTAAATCAAACGTCAAAGAATACGTAATTTCTTACAGACTATAAATCAAAATTTTGTAGTGTCTTAAGTTACGGTTAAGTTAAGTTAAAGTTAACGTTGCCGACTGTAAATCGGGCATTAGTTCGTTAACTGAAATAAAATTTTACCTCTAAATTTCCTGATGTATGAATTTTCATATGAGCTATGAAATTAATTTTCCATGAAAATTCTTTTTGACAGTGTTTACATTGAAACAAGTTTTCCCGTGTATGAACCTTCATATGATGGTCTAATACCGTTTTTCCTTTAAACTCCTTATTACAAAATTGGCATGGAAACTGCATATAAAATAAAAAAAATAAAAAATAACGTTAAATGCATTTAAAAACTGATTTTGTTTGAAAGAAGTTGTAGCCAAATCAAAGCGATGCGGTAGATCGCTGTTCGTGAAAAACAGCGATTTCTTTTTTGCTTAATTACTCAGAACCGAGTATACATAACCTTACAAAAATGATTTGATCCAATGTTGTTTAACATATATGAACTTATGACGAGTTTTGTAACATAAACTCACCTTTAAATTTTAATTTGAAATAGATTTTGTACAATAAACCGTATACAAAATTAATTAAAACATAAAATTTCGAAAACGATTATTGAAAAATGAAAATTCAATAAGAATAGTATATTATGCTACGATCATGTAATGACGGTTATTAATACACGAGCATTAACCGGGATACGAAACGGGCCGTAGGCGAGTTTCGTATGGTATATGCGAGTGTATTAATAACCATTACATGTAAGTGGCATACGCTATTTTTTCTACATCCGGTAAATAACGAAGAACGAAAATTTCAATTTTCTAATTTCAAAGTTCAATTTTTGTTCCTATACGAAAATTTCAACAAACGTCAAATGCATAGCATGTTTGATTGAAAAACTATGGCTTTCTTTCTATTGATTAAAAATCTGTATCGTAATAAAATCTGTATCGAAATGAATATTATTATAAAACGGATTTTGGTCATATAAGTATATTTTTATAGTACCGGTGTAGAAAAAAGATCTTTTTTTTTTTTTTTTTTTTTTTTTTTTTTTCTTTATTTAATTTTTGAATCTATTAAAATTACAAAATTTGTATTAGACTCTAACTTTTTGGCGATTTCTACTCCAAGAAAATAAATTTAGTACTAAGTTAACCTATCTTAAATGATAAAAATTATAAAAAATTGTGAATTTCTGTTAAAGGTTTTGCAGCTTTGAATAATTTTATAAATTTTATACAAGAATTATATCTGTAGTAATATAAATAATATATGTTTAGGTGTTAATTACGGTGAATTCAGAAATTGATTATACAAGTGCGATTTTATTTTAATTTTAAATTGCGAGATTCGTTCTTCCGTTTTTAAATCAGAATTTAAATTGTTGAACAATATTAGTCCACGACAAAGAATGTTATTAAACCCTTGATTTGTTCTGAAGCTTTCAACGAAGAAGTTGGAATTTCCTCTGGTTGGGTATGAGTGAATATCATTTACAAGAAATAATTGTTGGTCATTTTTTAGTTTTCCATGAATAATTTTAAAAATAAGCAAAAGAAGTTCGTAGTCGTTGATGACTGCAATTGGAAGTTTGTCCAAACTGTACAACTGTTTGGTTGGATAAAGTTGAGGAAGCCGATTTATGATTTTGAAGGTTTTGTTTTGTAAGGTTTTAAGTTGCTTTAGTTTTAATATTCCAGCACAGTTCCAGATTGGGTTGAGATATAATATTCTAGGATAAATAAACGCGAAATATATTCGAAAAATTTCTTATTCTTTTGATTGCGAACACATACGGTAATACACTTCTTTTAATACCATCAATTTGCGTGTGCCAATTGAGCCTGGAATCTATATGAAGTCCCAAGTATTTAACAGTGTATACACGCTTGATTAAATTGTTTGCAATTTTGATTTCATTTGGAGCCTCTATTAAATTTTGTTTATCAAAAACTATAAAATTAGATTTATCAAAATTAATTTTCAGCAAATTATCAGTAAAATATTTTTCAAGCATTTCTATATCATTTTGAATATTTTCAAAAATTTTCGACAGAGATTTTCCAGAATATATAATTGCAAGGTCGTCCGCATAGAGTTGCATTTGTCCATTTAGTTTTATATTGAAAATGTCATTTATGAAAATATTGAAAAAAAGAGGACCTAGATTTGAGCCTTGTGGCACACCTTTTTTTATCGTCTGTGGATTACTTTTTGAGTCATTAATATAAACAAATTGTCTACGATTATACAGATAGGACCTGAAAAAAGCTAAAGAACGTGAATCAAAATTGAGTGCCTTCAGTTTTTCAAGTAATATATGATGATCAACGCTGTCAAATACCTTTCGAAGGTCAATAAAGACAGCGACAACAAAGTCACCACTATCAATACCTTTTTGAATTAACGAAACAAGCTGGGTTGTAGCTGCTAATGTATTGGAAGCTTTCGTAAATCCAAATTGGTTCTTATGAATTATATTGAGACTCAATAAAAAATGTTGTACCCTTAAGAAAATCAGTTTTTCAAGACTTTTGGCCAAGACAGATAAAACGGATATCGGACGATAATTAGACGAAATACTTTTATCACCAGATTTGTAGATTGGTAATATCTTAGCGATCTTCAGAATATCTGGGAAAATTCCAGTTGTAAAGAAGTTATTAAAGAATATACATAACATGGGAGTAAGTATGAGTATGAATTTTTTCAGAAATCGAGCAGAAATACCATCGTGACCATTGGCAGCATTTATGTTCAAATTTTTTACCACTTCATGTACCTCCACATTTGTTGTTGGTTCTAAATTAAATTGCTCTTCAATGTTGTAATTCAGATAATTTTTAAAGTTATTAGTCACTGTAAGATCTTGAGCTACGTCATCACAAACGTTAACCAAATAATGATTGAATTTATTTGCAATTTCATCACTGTTAGTTATTACTTCATCATTAACTCGAAGCATTTGGATTTTCGCTCGATTAGTTTTGCGATTAAAGACTAGCTCATTGACAAAGCCCCAGAACTTCTTCGGGTTTTCTATTGAGTTGGATATGTTTGTGGTGTAATATTGTTTTTTTGAAAATTTCTGAATTCATCCAATTGTTTTTAAACTTAGCACTGTTATACTGTTTAATAATTTTTCTATTATTTTCAATTAGATTTGAAATACATTTAACAAATTCTTCAAAAGATATATAATTTTTAATATTTTTAAATTCACTGCATTCTACTAATTTATCAAAATCAACAGATATAATTTTTTGACATTTTTCACTTACAATTTTTGTATCTACATTTAATAGTAACATTTGATGATCAGATAGAATCGTTTCACCAAGAGATAGTGAGAATTTATATTTACATTGATCTGTCATTATATGATCAATTATCGTGTTGACACCTTTTGATTTATTTGTAGCAAACTTTTCACAGATTTTATTTAATATGCAATAACCATTGGAATTCACAGTATTTATATATTTATCAACCTTATCACTAAACTTTAATAAATTTAAATTAAAATCGCCAAGAACAATACAACTTTTATATGAATCCAATAAGTAATCTAATTTAAATAAAAAATTATCAACATCACTACTAGGACATCGGTATATACCACATATTTTAATTTTGGATAGAACAAGATCGACAACTAAAATATTGTTGTCATCAAAACATTCGTCATGAACAAAATTGCCAATTATGCCGTTTCGAGTTAGAATGGAGACTCCGCCTCCCCTTTTATGTTTTCTTACAGAATGGAATGATGTATATCCGTTAATATTTGTTATAATTTTTTCCTCGTCATAGATCCAGGTTTCTGTTAATACGATAACATCAATAATATAATTGAAAGATGCAATTAATGCTGATAATAATGTCAATTTGTGACGTATACTATATATGTTAATATAAAGAATATTTAACTGGTTTTTATATTTGACTGATGTAAAATTTATGGTATTTTGATGATGAATATTGACGTCATAGTTGGTGATGAGTTGATCCATTACTTTTTCTTAGTAGAGTTGATACGCTCCGATAGTTTCCTTGTAATTTGGGATTCAGGCTTGGTATTAGATTTGATGTCTTTGTATTTATCTTTAATGATCAAAATGTCACTTGTTGATGTAATTTTATGTATTTTAGATGATTTGTCGGAAGACGCTTTAACAAGTACACAATTATTTTGGAACCACACAAATTTCAATATTTTTTCGTCTTTAAGTTTCCTCGCTTCTTTTATCAGTTCTAAATTTCCAGCGGTAAGATGGTGTGATAAATAAATTTGACGATCGTCTCCGGGAAGACCCAATTCTTTAGAAAAAATTTGGATGTCTTTAAGTGCTTTCAAAATGCTTGTTTTAAATTCAACTGATGAACATTTAAGAAGAACACTTTTGGATCCTTGGTTGTCTTTTTTTAACATGAAAGAAAATCTGATATTTGGTTCTGCTAAATCGATATCAATTTTTTGAGAGATTTTATTTAAAAGAACAGAGATTTCGTCCTCTGTAAAAGAGAACGGTATACCACTTAGCACTAGATTATTTTGTATTTTTTCTTGCTGTAAAACGTTTAATTGAATCGATAAATCATTCACTTGTTTTTGAAGAACTTTTTGATTTTTACATAAATGTTTAACCAAACTATTTAATTCTTCATTTTCTTTTAAAAGTTTAGCATGCGATTCGGCTTGTATATCTTGAGATTTTCTGATTTCTTTTAATTCATTTAAAATAACTTTAAACTCTTCAGCCGACATTTTGAAATCACATTTATAATGAAGAACATATAATTATTAACTTTTTATTTGCAGTTTTAACTACAGATATTATAAGTTATTTATCCACTAAATTCACAACAATTTGTAAAATCACTAGTATTACAATAAATTTAATCAAAATTTTATTTTAATTATCAAATTTAAATTTTATTAGAGTAGAAATACTATGAACTGTTCGTGTTGACGAACGTCGATTAATTGCCATTCATATCTATCTATTGGTCATTAATGCAAATTTTGGTTACAAAAATGTTAAAATCTTCTTGTAAACTCAGCATCATAAACATAACCAAAAACAAAAAAAAATACTAGCTTTTATTTTGATTTCAAAAGTAAATTTCTGTTTTACTCATAGGAATTGAGATTTTGTGTTGTAGTGGATAGTATTGATATTCTAATTACTAATATATTGGAAAAGGATTGAAGGAGTTTTAAAAGGTTTGACATTTGAGAAATAAGTATATTTTTAATTAAATAAAACGCAAAGAATTGTTCTGAGTGATTCAAGCTTCAGCTACTTTCAACTACTAGAATCAGTTTGCAAATATCAGGGTGTGGCAGAATGAATGCCGTTTCTTTAGAAAAGTTGAAATTGTTGAATGCCATATTGAGTTTTCATTCGTTATCCCTTAACTCACTCAACTCACTAAACAAAGTCAACTCACTCAACACACTCAACTCACTCAACTCACTCAACTCACTCAACTCACTCATCTCACAAAACTTACTCAGCTCACACAACTCAATCAACTGATTCAACTCACTCATATCACTCATTTCACTCAACTCACTCAACTCACTCAGCTTACTCATCTCACTCAAGTCATACAACCCACTCATCTCACTCATCTCACACAACTTACTCAGCTAACTCTACTCACTCAACTCACTCAACTCACTCAACTCACTCTACTCACTCAACTCACTCAACTCACTCAACACACTCAACTCACCCAATTCACTCAACTAACTAAACTCATACAACCCACTCAACTCACTCAACTCAAACAACTCACTCAACTTACTCACCTCACACAACTAACTCAGCTCACTCAACTCCCTCAACTGATTCAACTCTCTCAACTCACTCAATTTACTCAACTCATTCAACTCACTCAACTCACTCAACTCACTCAACTCACTCAACTCACTCAATTCACTCAACTTAGTCAACACACTCAACTCACTCAACTTACTCAACTCATTCAACTCACTCTACTCACTCACTCACTCAACTCATTCAACTTACTCAACCCACTCAATTCACTCAACTCATAAATGCACTCAACCCACTCAACTCAATCAATTCAAAAAACTCACTAAACTCACTCAACCCAACTCACTAAACTGACTAGACTCACACAGTTTACTCAACGCAAACAACTCACTCTAGTTACTCAACTCACTCATCTCACTCAACTCACGTAATTCACTCAACTCAAACAATTCACTCAACTCACTCAACTTACTTAACTCACTCAACTCACTCAATTCACTCAACTCACTCAACTCACTCAACTCACTCAGCTCACTCAACTCACTCGACTCACTCAATTCATTCAACTCACTCAACTCACTCAACTCACTTAACTCACTTAACTCACGCAACTCACTCAACTCACTCAAGTCACTCAGCTCACTCAACTCACTCGACTCACTCAACTCATTCAACTCACTCAACTCACTCAACTCACTCAACACACTTAACTCACTCAACTCACTCAACTCACTCAACTCACTTAACTCACGCAACTCACTCAACTCACTCAACTCACTCAACTCACTAAACTCACTCAACTCACTCAGCTCACTCAACTCACTCGACTCACTCAACTCACTCAAATCACTCAACCCACACAACTCACTCAACTCACTCAATACACTCAACTCACCCAACTCACTGTACTCACTCAACTCACTCAACTCACACAACTCATTCAACTAACTCAATTCACTCAACTCAAACAACTCACTAAATTGACTTAACTGACTGTTCACTTAAATAACTTAACTGACTCATCTCATTCAACTCACTCAACTCACTCAAATCACTCAACTCACTCAATACACTCAACTTACTCAACTCACTCTACTCACTCTACTCACGCAACTCACTCAACTCACACAACTCACTCAACTCACTCAACTTTTTCAACTCACTCAATTCACTCAACTGACTCAACTTACTCAACTGACTCAACTCATTAAACTCACTCCATAAAGTCAACTCACTCAACTAGCTCAACTCAATTCACTCAACTTTCTGAAATCATTCAACTCACTCAACTGCGCGAGACGGTCTTTGCTAAGACAAATTTTTTTAAAAGGGATGTGTTAAGGTTTAGACTTGTAGGTTGTTTTGTTATAAAAACATTATTGTTTGTTCTTTTAGAATGACTGAATATTTCCTTAAATTTTTCGGGATCCAGTTTAAATTTAAAAACTACAAAAAATCGTGATATTTGCTACAAAAAATTGAAAATGTTCGTGAAAATGGTGCAGTTTACTGTTTAATAGTCAAAATTATCTACTTTCCAAATTTTGTTTTGACAAAATTTTTTACTACATTCTAAACATTCATATGGTTTCTCATCCAAATGGCTTTTCATATGATTGTTTAACGCATATTGGAACCCATGCTTTTTATTACAAATTTTACATTCGTAACGTTTGTCTGATATCTATGAAAAAGTAAAAATTATTATTAGGAGTAGTTTCGGTATGACATAATGTCAATATCGTGTTACTTTACGCAAATAACTTAAGTTATTGTTGTTTCTCTTAGATCTAATTGTTGCTTCTCTTAAATCTAATTAAAATTATTGAAATTACATTTACAAGAAATTATTATTATTACATTGAAATTACATTTAAGTAAATTACAGTAAATTACATTTACTAATTTATTTGATTAATATTTTAAAGTCAAAGCAGACGTAACAAAACGTTTCTTAGGTTTATGAGTTTTTTTTTATGCATTCATATTACATTCATTTGATTTTTCACCGGAATGAATTATCAATCGATGATACTAAGTCTGCTTTTTATGAGTTTAAGACTTTTATATTTTTCAGTTTTGTTTATGTCTTTAAATATGTGTTTTAATTCCCAAATGAGTTTCGATTTCAAATTTGTTAACTCAATTATTGTGTAATAATTTTTAAATGATCTTACAGTTTGTCATGCATAAATTTTCTGACAGTTGTCACTTGATCACTTGCAACTAAATGTTTCATAATTTTTTATTTTTACTATTGTTTAGTGGAAAAGTTGATTTTATATTTTTATTTTTAGATATATTAACTGAAATATTATCTTGTTGCTTTAGTTTTAGATAACCAAGTCTCTTTCTGTTACGTTGCGCGCTCGAACTGTTTTGTGAAGTTTCATATATATTTTATTTTGTCTAAAAGCCGGCTTGCGATTTATCGGGTTATACAGGTCATTACCACGATTGTAACGTCCAACTTATCTCATAGCAGTAAGTGGAATTTCTGTATATGTGATTGAAATAAACCAAGGTCCATATTGTTTTTCTGCTGAATTTCAATATTTTTTAACATATTATTTTTTTCCCAGCGAACGGACTTGGCACTTTGACGTAGTGATGGGGCTCAGTAGACTCAGTGATCTTAGGAGCTACACCGGTAGGGTCACCCATGCCGTTAGGTCCTAGGTGAGAATCGAAGCGAAGATCAAGTCCAACCCAAAGCTAAGGTGAGACACGTAGGCCGAAAGCTTAGCATGGTCAAGGGGGTGCTTGATTACTAGTACGGAACTCTAGATACCGGGCGTCCTCCAGTTTCAATATAGCCTTACCACAGCATAGGGCTCTGCTGTGGCGTACCTTTTATTCCCTAATGTTCATCCAACCACGTATGGATAATTTTATGCAAATAAAAAAAGATGAGAGCGATGCTTCTCCAAACACATCACCTAAACCAACAAATGCAAACACGTGTTTGCCGGATTCGAAGATCGTGCCTGACTTATCAGCACATCTTCATTCCGGCAACACAAAAATAATTACTAAGGTCGACGATAGTAAACCTATCTCACCAAGCTCTAAGGTCATGTCAGAAATGGCATATCGTGCGCCAACCATAAAAGAGGGCTCTGGCACGTCTTACCTGTCGGAAGAAGAAGATCATCAGTTCGTTAACGATTCTGATTCCGCTCTGGAATCCGCAATCGGGACTGCATGTGACTCAGAATCCGACAATAACTCTGACATGTCAGCAGTCACCATCACGTCGGATATACACCGAAAGGTAGCTAATATCCACGTGTCCAACACAATCGAATTGAGTGACCCGAAACCGGATGTCTCTCAATCCGACAATCTGCCCAAATACATTCTTGCCACTAACAAAAAGTGCATGAAAGCACTAATAAAGAAAGGCCTCTCTGAAAAAGAAGCCATACAAGTCTGTGCCCTTCCCAAATCATTTGACCTGGCTACCCTGGTCAAAGGGGGCATACCTAAAGAGCTAGCTCTGAAAGTTACAGACAGAAGGAAAGACACAGGTACCAGGAGCAGCAAGAGGGTCCGATCCGTGACATCGCAAGACTCTCCACAGTCAGCGACCTCTGGTGTTAAACGGCACAAGTCATCTGCCAGCGACCGACCTAAGCATGAGCTAGGTGACACAGCAAGCAATGTTGCGAATACAATTGTACCTCCAACATTCAGCGACGTCACCAAGCGCATCAAAGTCTACATTGCTGCTGAAGACTTTCCAACCACCCTCCTGAGTTCTGAGCAACTCAGCGACCTAAAAACACAACTCATGGATTTGGTAGTAGAGCAAGAATTCGAGGTTATTAAACCTCACTTCGAAGGCTGCTATTAGAAAAATGGGTGGCTGCTTCTCAACTGTGCCAATATTACATCGGCGCAGTGGGTTGCAAACGTGGTACCGCGGATAACAGTCGGGAAGGTACAGGTACGCACCCTAAAAGAAGACGAGTTACCTCGACCTCCTAGGCTCATAGCATACCTTCCAGATTGTGCTAAAGAATCAACCGAGAAGATTCTAAGGCGACTCGGTGCCCAAAATCCTGATATTAAGCCGATATCATGGACCATCCTGAAACACACTATTGAGAGGGATCTCGCGACGTTGGTGTTCATTCCTGACCTAACATCCGAGAAACATCTTAAAAGTTGTAAATACAGGTTAAACTGAATGTTCGGTGCGATTCATGCAAGAATCGCAAAGTTCAGAAAGTCAAACCAACCTAACACTGCCATACCGAAAGAAGTGCGGTCATGTTCTACCGAGAAGGCGTCAGCAGCTGGCAGCTGGCAGCACTGCTACGCGAACCTCAATGGCAATAGAAGGACCATCCACATCTGCCTCTGTGAGGAGCGCTTCTAGCTCGGTGTCTGCTAACCTGCAAACATCGACAACCAAGCCATCCTCAAGCAGAGCAAAACAACATCGCCACAAAATCACCAACCTAACCCAGAACGAGCGAACTGTTGCGTTCAAGGGAACTAAGGCAGCGCCACGCAAAAAACATGGCCTACCGAAGTCCCCCGCTGGATCACCATAGCCGTCTGGAGAAAAAAGAAAAAAAAAAGAAGAGAGAAGAGAAGAAGAAGAGAAAAAAAAAATGCCTAAAGTAAGTTGCGTTCAAATTAACCTGGATCGGTCAGCAATGGCCTCAGCTAATTTGAACCGCTTTATCCAACAGGATGCTCACGATATTATGTTCATCCAGGAACCATGGGCAGACAGCAAAAAAATAAAAGGTCTGTCGACCAACAAAAACATACAACTGATATACTTCTCAGGCCAGGAGAGACCCAGAACTGCGGTGCTCTTCAACAAACGCTTGAAAGTATTTCCCTTAACGGAATTCATTTGCAGAGATCTAACAGCTGTGCAAATTGAAATCCCTCTTCCCAACAGCGGAGTTCGCAAGTTCATCCTAGCATCTGCGTACTTTCCAGGAGATGAGGAGGTAATACCACCTGATAAGGTAAGCAAGCTAATTCGGCATTGCAAAGACAAACACTACAACCTAATAATTGCGTGCGATGCCAATGCTCATCACACCGTGTGGGGTAGTAGTAACATCAACACAAAAGGTGAGTCTCTGCTCCAACACTTATATACAAATAACATGTTTATAGCTAACAAAGGCAGCAAACCCACCTTTAGAAACGCAATCAGAAACGAGGTCCTGGACCTAACTCTGAGGAACAACATCACCGAGAATTTTATCAGCAACTGGCATGTCTCGGACGTAGCTTCTATGTCGGATCACGCATACATATGCTTCAACATAGAACACCAAATGGAGAGTACTCCCCATTTTAGGAACCCCAGGAAGACCGATTGGGACCTTTTTTAAGTACATCTTCGGGATAATGTAGGTGATTGTGGCAGGATCAACTCCACAATGGAGCTCGACTTTGGGGCAAATCACCTGCAGGATGTTATCACCGAAGCTTAACACCACGATTCTCCAATTGCCAAGTCTAAAAGGACCAGAGATGTGCCCTGGTGGAATGGCAACTTAGAGAGGATGAGGAATAAAGTTCGGAAGCTCTTCAACAAAGCAAAAAGAACTAACACCTGGACGGAGTACCAATCGGCCCTTACCAACTACAACAAAGAACTCAGACGATCAAAAAGGGATAGTTGGAGAGAGCTCTGCGGAACGATTGACAGTCTACCGGCTGCAGCTCGACTCCAAAAACTGCTTGCGTCTGATCACACAAATCCTCTGGGTTCAATCTGCAGGCTGGACGGTACCTACACCACCAGCTGCAGTGAAACTCTTGAAATACGATTACAGACCCATTGCCCGGGTTCTACATGCGTGAGCTCGGAAGAGGGAAATATACCAAGCTATGGTTCGTTGGATCCTGAAACTAGGAAGGTTTCAGACCAACTGGCCAAAAAAATTTTTTCCCCCAACAGAACGACTTGGGCAATCAATTCGTTCGGACCGTTCAAATCCCCAGGAGGCGACGGAATATTCACGATCTTCCTGCAAAAAGGTTTAGCTACCATTCTCCCATACCTCGAGCGTTTGTTTATAGCAAGTTTTAGTCTTGCGTACATTCCTCAAATATGGATAGCAGCTAGAGTAGTATTCATACCCAAGCCAGGAAAGAAATCAAATGAAGCCAAATCATACAGGCCAATAAGTCTTACATCTTTTCTTCTGAAAACGATGGAAAAGGTGATGGACTACTACATTCGGCATGTATGTCTTAAACAAAACCCTCTCAACTCTTGCCAACATGCATACCAAACTGGGAAATCCACGGAAACGGCATTGCATAAAGTCGTAAAAGAGATTGAGAGCACACTGATGTACAAGGAGGCACTTGCATGCACATTTATGGACATTCAAGGGGCCTTTGATATTGTGCATTTCGACGCAATAATTGAAATGGCCACAAAGAAAAATCTAAACACGCACATTTTGGCGTGGATCATTAACATGCTACAAAGTCGGAAAATTACAACTACACTAGGTAATACATCGATAACTGTCAGGGCCTCTAGAGGATGTCCCCAGGGAGGGGTACTCTCTCCGTTGCTCTAGCTGATAGTAGCTGATGATCTCCTAAATAGGTTGAAAAGTTCCGGCTTTAACACTGTAGGCTACGCTGACGATATAGCAGTCATGGTGAGGGGAAATATGACTCTACTGTCAGTGAACGAACCCAGACAGCCCTCGACCTCGTGATGAATTGGTGCAACGAAGTTGGGCTGTCTGTCAATACACAAAAAACTAGTGCCGTAGTCTTTACCAACAGAAGGAGTTTTAATTTCAATCCTCCTGAGTTTAACGGCGAACGGATACAAGTGGTCAAAGAGATTAAGTATTTGGGTGTGATCCTCGACAGCAAGCTCACCTGGAACTCACACCTAAAACATATCTCGGACAAAGCAAATAAGGCTTTCTTCGCGTGTAGAAACTTATTTGGAAAAACCTGGGGATTAAGCCCCAAAATGATACTTAGGTTACGCCAAAATATAATAAAACCCATTCTGTCTTACGCAGCTCTGGTCTGGTGGCCAAAACTAAACCAATTATCTGCTCAGACAGTGCTCACAAAAATACAGAGACTTGTGTGCCTTTGCGCCACAGGTGCTTTTAGAACCACACCAACATCTGCAATGGAGGTACTTCTCCTACTTCCTCCATTGCACCTATACATCAAATCTGCAGCAGCATTTAGTGCTCACAGACTATAGCTGGTCGAAACATTCAAACCTGGTAACCTAAACGGTCATCTAGCGATCCTTGTGGAACTGCAGAACGAAGTAGAGACCTACTACATTTCGGACTGTATGCCTAATATCACTGATCTAAATAGACTGTTTATTGTCAATATAGGGGCCAGTGAAGGAATCGAGAGCTACTTACAAACACGACCACCTAATGCCAGCATCTGGTATACGGATGGATCCCAAACCAATGAAGGTACTGGTGCAGGGGTGTTTGGTCCCAGGGCCAAACGGACGTTAGCACTGGGTGTCTCTGCAACGGTACTTCAAGCTGAAATCTTTGCTATTAACTACTGTGCAACGTTGTGTGCCGAAAGAGAATACAGCAACACAGATATATACATTGTTTCTGATAGTCAGGCGACGCTATTGGCTCTGAAGTCGACGCGCTTCAACTCAAAGCTAGTATGGGAATGCTTCCAGAATATACAAAAAATTGCAGAAAATAACCGCGTTACACTTGTGTGGGCACCTGGTCACAAAGGAGTATACGGCAATGAAGTAGCAGACTCGCTAGCTAAGAAGGGCGCCACTACAAAGTTCATTGGTCCAGAACCGTGCTTTGGATTAAACAAAAGATCGCTCAAACGCGCTATCCAAAGTTGGGAACAGGAACAAAATAACCAACTATGGTGTATGCGGGAGGGTCTGCTGCACTCAAAAAAGTTTCTAGGCAACTTCCCCGTCACCCCTCTCAAAACAATCGATCTTGAGAGAGAGTCTCTGAAGATATGAACATGGTGCGTGACGTGACACGGTCCGATAAATCACCACCTTAACAAAATAGGCCTTGTTGCCTCCGACAGATGCCGATTCTGCAACTCGGAGGCAGAGACCATGGAGCACATTATCTGTAACTGCTCTGAACTCGCATGGCGCAGATACATTAAACTCGGTCAAGGGAGACTAGAACTTCCTCTACCAAAAAGCATCAGTCCAATCCAGCTAATTAACTATGTTAAGGAGCTCGGATTCGACCACATTGCACATTCTGCGGTGGCATCGACGTCATCTGCACTATAACTACACCAGGGTTAAGCACAATAGATCTTAAGGTCGCAGTGCTACTCGAACTAGCTAACGAATTAGTTCAGTCTCGAGACCCATTTAAAAAAAAAAAAAAAAACATATTATTTTTTTAATACGAAATATTAAATTTCAATATTAAATTTCCTCTTGAAATAACAAAAAAATAACAACGTTATGTAAGTTCAATACTCCTGTTCTGGAGAACTTTTTATTTTCCAGTTGACGAGTCAGTTGGTTCGATGATGTTCAATTGAGTTCATTTGGGTTCTTCGAGCAGTTTAATTTCTCGTTTTTGTTCGTTTTTTTTGTGAAAGTCCTTCATGGCGGAGTATAGGGCATTCGGGTGTTTCTTGATAAGCCATGCGTATTGTCTGGTCAAGCAACTAATCAAAACTCGAAACAAGCCAGTTATTATTACAGTTATTCAAGCACTTGAATATGTTTTACATTTTAAACATTTATATGGGTTTTTATCCATGTGAGCTTTCGTATGCATTTTCAAGGCAAGTTCATCCGTAAATTTTTCGTTGCACGTCTTACAACCATGTATTTTTATAAAAATTACAGATCCTAGTTCTATTTCCTAGACAGTGAGAGGCCTTATCCTAGTTTAGGCAATATTTTAAATACTGAGCTTTGGGGTACACCAGCGTTAATTAGTTTAGACTCAGAAGAAAATCCGTCTAAGGAGACCGAAATGTATCGGTTGGATAGAAAATTTTGAATCAGCTTCACAACATTGGGATGAAAACCATACGCAACGAGCTTGTTGATTAAGTTGGCATGCCAGACTCGATCGAATGCCTTGAAAATGTCTAAAGAGATAACGTATGTTTCACCACCTTTATCAAGTATGCTGTTCCAACAATGCGCTACACAGTTTAATAGATCGGTAGTTGATTTTTTGTTTCGATACCCGTATTGGCTGTCAGCTATTAAATGATTTACTTCCAGAAATTTTAAAATGTGTGTATTAATGTAATGCTCGTAGACTTTGGATAGGGCCGATAGTAAAGCTATTGGACTATAATTTGAGATATCGGATTTTGGTTCCTTTTTGGGGACGGGAAAATATAGGAAAGTGTCACATACTCATAATTATATTAATTAAGGGAGTGGATATGAGAAGGGTAAAAACACCATTTAAAACTTGGTCAAGTGGGGTGTCATTTAAAAGAGAACCTAATTTGGAAAACATTGCAATTTTTTTTAGTATCTTGGGGAGCACAGTTTTTTTAGTTATTGTCAAAAAAGTGCAAAATTTAAACCGTCCCACGCCCCCAAAGTTTCGTTACTGATTGACAGAAAAATTTGAAAAAATTTACAGATTTGGGAAGTTTGGTAAATTCCGACCCATACGTTTCGACGATGATTGACAGAAAAATTTGAAAAAACTCACAAAGGCAGGAAGATTGGTAAATTTTGAATGAAAATCATAGCGAAGTCTCGAATAATTATATTTCTGTGTGTTTAGGGGATGGGTGTGGGGAGAGCAAAAAACCCATTTTGGACACAAATGAGTGGGGTGTCATATGAAGAAGCAGCTAATTTAAGAAACATTACAATTTTTTTTAGCATTTTGCAATGCACAGTTTCTTTGTTATTGTTAAAAATATTTTGGGTATGTAGCCTCTCCACCCCTCTAAATTTCAACACTTGATTGACCGAAAAAATCAAATTTTAACCACAAGCTGGTGTAATTGAATCTTTCTTGAGTTACCATAAACAGCTATGGATAAGATTTAACCTGAAGCAACATTTTTGGTGTGATTTTTGATCATTGTATTTATAGACTGAGAGCCAGTGACCGGCAGACTTACGGTATTTTAGCAAACTCCATATTGATGCTAGGTATAGTTTTTCACCTGCCGTAGTTCAAATGGGTATTCACTATCCCCGCCGATGGTTCCTTTGGGCATGTCCGCAAGTCAAAAAACGTAAAAATTGACTTCAAAAACGTGATTTCAGCAAGTCTGCCGTTTTAATATCTTCAAGTATACAATCTTTTTTTAGTAAAAAATCCAATGGCAGACACCTACTCCGGTTCCGAGTATTATTTTTAAATTTCAAAGTTTTAAAATTTCATGAAAATTTACTTTATAGTCCAGTAACTTTATACATCACAGTATGCGTCAAATCCGGTAGTTATGATTTTTTGCAAACTTGTTTATGATGTTGGCCTAATGAATAATCCAAGTTTGTGACCTCGAGCGCCGAACGCAACTTCGTCAAAAATCAAAAAAACCGCGAAAAAATCGTTATTTTTTCAAATTTTGGCGAATATAACCCTAAAGGACTAGTTTTTTCTTTATACTTTTTTAGGACGGTTTTAAAGTAGACTAAATTTGCTACAATATGATACTAGAACTGTCTCTGTAGACCCAATAGTTTCCGAGATTAAGCCTCAAAAATCGAAAAATCGTTATTTTTCCAAATTTTGGCGATTATGGCTTTAAAAGACTAGTTTTTGAAAAAAAAGTAGACTAAATTTGCTACAATATAATATTAGAATTGTCTCTGTAGACCCAATAGTTTCCGAGATTGAGCCTTTCAAAGTTTATCATTTTTTTAACTTCGAAATATTTTAGACATTATTTTAGTCACTCGATAATTCATTCAGTACGACAGAATTGCAAAAAATTGCGAATTTTGAAAAAAATGATAAACTTTGAACTGCTTAATCTCAGAAACTATTGGGTCTACAGAGACAGTTCTAGTATCATATTGTAGCAAATTTAGTCTACTTTAAAACCATCTCAAAAAAATATAAAGAAAAAACTAGTCCTTTAGGGTTATAATCGCCAAAATTTGAAAAAATAACGTTTTTTTCGCGGTTTTTTCGATTTTTGACGAAGTTGCGTTCGGCGCTCGAGGTCACAAACTTGGATTATTCATTAGGCCAACATCATAAACAAGTCTGCAAAAAATCAGAACTACCAGATTTGACGCATACTGTGATGTATAAAGTTACTGGACTATAAAGTAAATTTTCATGAAATTTTAAAACTTTGAAATTTAAAAAAAAATACTCGGAACCGGAGTAGGTGTCTGCCATTGAATTTTTTACTAAAAAAATATTGTATTCTTTAAGATATTAAAACGGCAGACTTGCTGAAATCACGTTTTTGAAGTCAATTTTTACGTATTTTGACTTGCGGACACGCCCAAAGGAACCATCGGCGGGGATAGTGAAAAACTATACCTAGCATCAATATGGAGTTTGCTAAACTACCGTAAGTCTGCCGGTCACTGGCTCTTAGACTATTATGTACGTGATTGTAATTTACTATTGACATTTACGATTTCACATTTATTTTGTTATGCGTCTATGGTCTGTAAATATAAAAGGTTCTTTTACATTCCCGGAACGCTTTGGGAGCGAATTTTATTTATACAATATTTCAATTGATAAATATAATAGATCTTTATGTCGTAGTGCCACTTGGGCTAGCTAACCGATTAGCTCAGCTTCGAGACCCCTTACTATAAAAAAAATACAGGGAGAATTGATTCATATCAAAAGTTTTTAGGTTTTTGAATCTTAATCTATTATTGAGAAAGATCAAGAAAGTTTTCCACTTCATTTTAATAATTTATTTCATCTACTAATAAGCGCAAAACCAAAAGCAAATTGTTGAATCCTCCGTTATATTTAGACTTCCCAAAATGTTAAATCGCCAAAATGTTGGAGATGTTCAGATGAGTTGTAGATGTAATTAATAACACTCAGAACTTAAACTTCCATAAAATCATTTATTGAATATTCAAAGATTTCACAATTTGATTTTAGTAATTACTTGTATAACAAATTTCTTAAATTCCTGTTACAACTTTTAATAATAACAACCAAAAATTAGAGCTTCTTAGCTCACACAAAACCACACCACAACTGACTCTGATTAGCTTCAGCAAAATCAATTTTAAATGTTTGACCAATCAGCGGTCAGGTGAACTCATATTTCGTTTTATAAAATAAGTTGATTACGTGCTTAAAATTGCAACTAAGCATTTTTGAACTACTAAGAAATTGAATTCTTGTTTATTATTTGAATTAAGAAATCTTAAATATGAAATTGTTTAATTAACGAAATTTGATTTAGGTGAATACCTTATACAATGTATGTTTATACACCGGGTGTATAATGTGTAAAGAACTTTAGAATTGTACATGACTAAGGGACTGGTGTGGTGGACCACAACATTACCCCGTTATTATAAAAAGATATTCCTTACAATTATGCTAAGGAATATCTTATAGATAGCACTATTTCATTTTAGACATTTTAATTGCTGGCTGGTCAGTTGTAGCGTTTACAAAATTCTTTTGCCTCCCTTGAATTTACATAAAAATTTCACAGGGATTAATATTAAAATTCAGTATCATAAAATATTACCTTAAAATACAATGTTTATTCTTAAATCTAAGTACAATAAGATTTTATGTAATTATCAAATATTATTATTTAATTATTCATTTCAGATAATAGTAGGTCAAATAACAACAATAAAACCATCAATTAAGCAAAAGGTTCTTTCATTTATTCATCTTAATCCCTCTTCTTCACTGAGACCACTATAATCTATACTATATTTTGAGCTTTCAAATGGGTTACAGTGGCTTTAACAAATCTTTGTTTTAAATTATTGCTCACCGACTGAGGTGCAATGATTACCTCCTTGTCTTTAGTACTTTGGTTTCCCATAATGAATCCCAATTGTAATTTTTTTTTCAAAAAAGACCACTAATTAAGAAGTGTGCTGATGTACCGAAAATTGTGTACTGTTCTCACCTTTTATCTCTTTACCTCTTTATCTCTTTATCTTTTTATTTCTTTACTCGTTATCTCTCTAACACTTTATTTCTTTTCTCTCTATCCCTTTAATCTCTTTATCTATTTACCTTTTTATTCCTTTATTTCTATATCCCTTTACCTCGTTAACTATCTATTCTACATCTCCCTATATCTGTAATTCACAATTGGTACACACTCCTTAATTAGTAAGCTATACTTAAAATGCAATTTCAAAATTTAAACCCAGCAACTATAATTATTCCATACAGATACCCTTATTACCAATTTCTCAAATGAACCCAAATTCTGAATCAATTATAATAATTATTATCAACCCCAAACCCTTTTTTTCCAAAATGAACCCAAAACTGAATGTAATATTTATTTACTAACTCAACTCTTTTAATGGAACAAATTCTTAAAAATTTTTCCACTTTCACCAATGAAACCGACAATTGACAACCAATTCTTAAGCCATTATTTATAATAAAACAAATTAAATTAATTTTCACCAATTTGATTATTGTTATTTGATTATTAATGACGATTATTTGATTATTAAAGACTATTAATATTTCACCAAATTGATAATTTAAAAAAAAAATTTTTCAATCTAATTCATGAAACTTTACTTAAAAGCTTGCTACCTTATACATGACATTAAATATTTAAACTTTTCAAAATTCCAAAAAAAAATTATAACAGATCAAAAATTCAAACTTCCTTTCCCAATTCCAAAATATTGCAACGCTTATTACAGAAAAATTTCCAATTCCCTTCCACCAATTCGATAGTTAAAAAGTTTAATTAACTAATTTACGACACGTTGAATTATTTTTTTATTTACTTAAAACCCGAAAAATTTTTGATTAATTCATGAAAAATTTTTAATTAATTTTATTCATTATTATTATCATTATCATTATTCGTTATTTATACCAAAAATTTTCTTTCTTCTTTCTTTTCTAACTATTAAATTATTTTTCACTAATTTGACAATTAAAAATTACCATTATAAAACTTTCCAACTAATAATTTTCCAAATTTTCCAATCTAATTCATGAACTTTACTTAAAAGCTTGCCACCGTATACATGCCATTAAATATTTAAACTTTTCAAAATTCCAAAAAAAAAGATTATAATTAATCAAAAATTCAAACTTCCTTTCTAAATTCCAAAATATTGCACGCTTATTACAGAAAAATTTCCAATTCCCTTCCACCAATTCGATAGTTAAAAAGTTTTAATTAACTAATTTAAGACACATCGAATTATTTATTATTTACTTAAAACCCCAAAATTTTTTGATTAATTCATGAACTACTTTTAATTAATTATTATTCATTATTATTATCATTATCATTATTCATTATTCATAATAAAAATTTTCTTTCTTCTTTCTTTTCAAACTATTAAATTATTTTTCACCAATTTGACAATGGGAAATTACCATTATAAAACTTTCTAACTAATAATTTCTCACTAAATAGACAATAAAAAAAATTTTTCCAATCTAATTCATGAAACTTTACTTAAAAGCTTACCACTTTATAGATGACATTAAATATTTAAACTTTTCAAATTCCAAAAAAAAATTATAATAAAATCAAAAACTCGAACTTCCTTTCCAAATTCCAAAATGTTGCAAAGCTTATTACAAAAAAATTTCCAATTCCCTTCCACCAATTCGATAGTTAAAAAGTTTTAATTAACTAATTTACGACACGTTGAATTATTTTTTTATTTACTTAAAACCCGAAAAATTTTTGATTAATTCATGAAAAATTTTTAATTAATTTTATTCATTATTATTATCATTATCATTATTCGTTATTTATACCAAAAATTTTCTTTCTTCTTTCTTTTCTAACTATTAAATTATTTTTCACTAATTTGACAATTAAAAATTACCATTACAAAACTTCACTAAATTGATAATTAAAATTTTCCAATTCAATTTATGAACTTTACTTTATTATTATTTAAGCTCCAACCCTCAACAAATTCTCATGGAATTTTTGGTGATTGGTTGGTTACCTTATATTACTTCCTTGTTAGTCTGGCAACCACCCAGTCCAATTGTTGAGTTGTGGTGTGGTTTTATACTGCGGTCCTGTCACGGTCGCCAAAAATGTTGAATCCTCCGTTATATTTAGACTTCCCAAAATGTTAAATCGCCAAAATGTTGGAGATGTTCAGATGAGTTGTAGATGTAATTAATAACACTCAGAACTTAAACTTCCATAAAATCATTTATTGAATATTCAAAGATTTCACAATTTGATTTTAGTAATTACTTGTATAACAAATTTCTTAAATTCCTGTTACAACTTTTAATAATAACAACCAAAAATTAGAGCTTCTTAGCTCACACAAAACCACACCACAACTGACTCTGATTAGCTTCAGCAAAATCAATTTTAAATGTTTGACCAATCAGCGGTCAGGTGAACTCATATTTCGTTTTATAAAATAAGTTGATTACGTGCTTAAAATTGCAACTAAGCATTTTTGAACTACTAAGAAATTGAATTCTTGTTTATTATTTGAATTAAGAAATCTTAAATATGAAATTGTTTAATTAACGAAATTTGATTTAGGTGAATACCTTATACAATGTATGTTTATACACCGGGTGTATAATGTGTAAAGAACTTTAGAATTGTACATGACTAAGGGACTGGTGTGGTGGACCACAACAAAATTCTCACCGGAAATCTTACCTTTAAATGAGTTTTTAAATGCCTGTTTAAATTTGTTGTGTTTGTAAATTCTCTATTACATTCAGAACATTTAAACAACCTTTCACGTGTATGTGTGTTCATATGTACTTTAAGTCCAGCTCTGGTGGCTAACTTGTTATCACATAGTTTACAAGAAAACTGAAAACAAATAGAAAATAACTTTAAAATTTCTTCAAATGGTTTTTCAAACATGCTAATAAACTTTATAGACTAAGAGCCCGCGACGGCCAGACCTTCGTTATTTTATAAAAGCTGAAAGTTTCTCTGCGCATACCTACAGATGTAAAAGTAATATTACCCATGGTAAAATTACCGGTAAAATTGGTAATATTACGTAATATTACTTAGGCTTGGTAAAATTGGTAAAATTGCAATTAAATTTGAATAATCTTTATTTACTATACATTAGAGTTTGTGTTTTTTTGTTGACACCCCGTACTGCAATTGAAAATTGCGTGCACATTGTTGTGAGAATATCTCGTCTGATCGATCGATTTACAGCTGAACACCTATATGTGTGGGTAATTTTACGGTATCTACGTGTTGCCACAAAGTAGAGTACTTTAGGCAAACATCTATTTTGTTTTGTTGTGTCGATCTAAATTTTTGTTATTTCGGGATCAAATTGCTGCCATGAAGAACGTTTTTCCCACACACGTTTTTCCAACCACATGTGATGAAAGGGCTTGACTGCATTATAGTCTAAATAAATTAAGATTAATTGAAAATGCATGGGGTTAATTGTGATTCGATGTTTCCATTTGAGCCATTGAAATGCATTTCATACTTCTATTCGATGTGTAATACCTAAACATTTTCGAATACGACAGTGTTTTCAAAAACGCATAATTTTACATAACAGTGAAGAAAGCAGTTATCTTTGTAGCCAGTGTGTTCAGGATTTGTTGCATTTTTGCAGCTGCAAACGAAGCGGGTACTCTGTTTTCTGGATGTCCTGCTAAAAGAACAACAGCTGAATTTCGTTTATGTACGGGGTATAAAAGAATTTTCCATTGTTGCATATGTTTCTTGCTGTCTGATACTATGCGGGTAAGTATATTTACTTATACACTCGATATTAATATATTTGATTTGCATTTTGTGTTTTTATAAACTAGAAATGATTGTGATGATCATCAATTTTGAATTAAATGAAATTGCAATTTGCAACTATATTTAAATATTTTGTGAATTTTTTATTTTACCAATATTACCAATTTTACCAATCTTACCGGTAATTTTACGGTAAAATTACCACAAATATATTTTACCGGTAAATTTACATCTGTACGCATACCCCCTACTCAGGTAGGAACGATAAGCGACATATAAAGTTTGGATCATAGTGGCTTTGGCAGGGAGCAGGTTCCATAGGGGCCTCCAAAGTTTCGTGAAAGTATAAAAGCTAATTTTTTTATATATTCTTCGGGATAGTATTAGAAGTCACGTCACCCATTGCCAGACACTTACTATCGTGGGAACCCCCTGCCAGACACCTTTAAACTTTAAACTTTAAGGGTGTCTGGTAGGAGGTTTCCACGATAGTAAGTGTCTGGCAATGGGTGACGTGACTTCTAATACTATCCCGAAGAATATATAAAAAAATTAGCTTTTATACTTTCACGAAACTTTGGAGGCCCCTATGGAACCTGCTCCCTGCCAAAGCCACTATGATCCAAACTTCATATGTTGCTAATCGTTCCTACCTGAGTAGAGGGTATGCGCAGAGAAACTTTCAGCTTTTATAAAATAACGAAGGTCTGGCCGTCGCGGGCTCTCAGTCTATTATAACTGTGTAAAATTATAACTGTGGCAGTAATGCCCGATTTATAGTCGGTAACGTAAACTTAACGTTAACTTAATCTAAAGTTCATTTCATTCTATCTTAAAGATTTTGTTAAGATTTTTTGATGTTTAGTATAAAAACTAAAGAAATCTTAAATTTAACTGAAAGTGTCCATAAAAATAAAATTTTATTCATTAAGAAATGTAAAGGATATAAAACGAGCGACATTAACGCCAAATTTCGGCATGGAATTAATCTGAAAATAAATTTTTTTATTTTAAATTTTGCATTAAATGTTTATTTTGATTTCATTGTTTTGAATTTTGATTTTAAAATGAGTTTTTTACTTTTAAAATTATTGATTTATAAAATTGATTACAAACCCAAAACTAATTTTAAATCAAACGTCAAAGAATACGTAATTTCTTACAGATTATAAATTAAAATTTTGATGTGTCTTAGGTTACGGTTAAGTTAACGTTACCGACTGTAAATCGGGCATTAGATCGTTAACTGAAATAAAATTTTACCTTTAAATTTCCTGATGTATGGATTTTCATATGAGTCGTCAATCTAGTTTTCCTTGTAAATTCTTTTTGACAGTGTTCACATTGAAACAAGTTTTTTTCGCGTGTATGGATCGTCACATGACGTTTTAATTTCGTTTTTCCTTTAAACTCCTTATTACAAAATTGGCATGGAAACTGCAAGCAAAATTAAAAAACTTACAGATTACGTTTAATGCATTTAAAAATTGATTTTGTTTGAAAGACGTTGTAAGTAGGCGATTTAATCTTACCGTCATTCCTTCCAAGTCATGAGCTAGTTTGTGCATTTTCAAGTTGTGATTTGACACAAATTTTTTACTACATTTTGAACATTCATATGGTTTCACACCATGACTTTTCATATGATGCTTTAATAGCGGGTTGAACTGATATTTTTTATTACAAATTTCACATTCGTAAAGTTTGTCTGATATCTATGAAAAAATACAAATTATTGTTAATAGAAGGTTAGGTATTGCTCTTAAATCTAATTTAAGTTATTGAAAATACATTTATAAAATTTTTCTAATCAACAATTCGTTCACATGAGTAATAAGATAAAGTTTGAGCAAATGTAACAAAACTTATCCTAGGCTCATGAGTTTTGTAAGGCATCACTAAATATTTTAGAAATGGAAATCTTTTATTGCTCTCGGAACATTAATGTATGCGCACGGGATGGGCACAATATTGTGTTTAAGGTTTAATTACAATTCACTTTTACTTTTTAATTTAACTAACGTTTTATTATAAATTCAATTTTGTGTAGTTTGTGACGAATAGGAGCAGATGGTTGCATGGTTTATTTTAAATTCATGTTATTTCAATTGATAGTATTTAACTGTTCCTATTGTATTCAGAAATTTATTATTAAATAGAGATTCCCCTCCTTGTGCGATCTTAATTATGCGCGACTAGGCCCAGGAGATTATAGAGGGGTTTTACAAGAGGTTGGAATCTCTCTAGCTCGATTGCTTTCCAAAATCTTATAATACTTGCTAAAAAATGAAGTTGTAGTCTAATACAACTTTTTTTGATAGACCCAACACCTGAATTGGAAGAGATTATCAAGAATGCGATGCTAAAGTGTATCCACCAATATCAACATACTTACTCCTTACCCATTATGGAATTTTAGCCACTCATTCTCAACCTTCGAAAAAAAATAATATTAAAAGAAAAAAAAATTAACACATATTTTAATAACAGAAATGTTCAAAATTGATTAATTCAGGTATAATATTTCCAAATAATAGTTTTCAGATTACTAAAGACTAATAAAAATTATTAAAATAAATAATTTGAATATCATAATGTTGTTAACAATGAAATCTTTATATCATAATGAAATAATAAAATTTTATTACAAAAAAAAACTGTTGATATCAAAAATTTTCGTTAGGACCAATCGGTGGACAATTCAATTTTAAAACTAGATTTATACGAAATTTAATTAGATAAATTAAGTGTTATTTTTATAGTACTCAATTATTTTTATAAAACTATAAAAAAAACATTATTTATATTAGGTAAAGGATTAGAATTATACGAATACACTTGTTAGTTTTTTTTTGTTATCGTAATATTACAACGTTATTTAAAATAGTTCAATTGTTGATATAGTTGTGAAAAAAAATATTTCTTCAGTTTTATGTACATACATATTGCAGCAAAATGTTACCATAATATTGTTCCAAAATTATACAGAAAATATAAATATATGTGTATAGCTACCGTTAAGATTCCAAAAAATGCAACTACATATATATGTTTCGATTGTTATATTTCCTCTCCATATCATATTTATTTAATTCACTTTTTTAATATGTTTGATTTAGCTGATAAATTTAATACAAAAAAAATGCGTGTATCAAATTCACAGTTACACAAATGTATTTTTTTATTCTTTCAAAATACTTTTAATTCTTAAATAACTCAATTATAACAGCAAAATTAATTTTAAGATTATTGATCAAAACATCGTCGATCACAATAACACCAATTGGATTGATAACATTTATTTTATTTAAACATTTATTTGAATTATTATGTTTATTTGATTTTTTTCTTCACTCTAGAAACCGTAAGGATTCAATGTCACACAATATGAAACATTATTTAAAACTGCCTTTAAACCGCCCAATAATCACAAGAAAATATAGGATATGAAAATATAATTTATCAAAAGAAAATATACTATTATAACTTATAACTTTTCTAAAAAAAATGTTTATTCAATTTGAAACTTGAAATATTTTTTTAATCGAACCAGTAATTATATTTAATGCGATTTATATAATGGTTAATTAAAAACTGTCCCTAACTCTCCTTTAAAACTCAAAAAGAAAAAAACTGACATCATTTTTCCATCGTAGCCAGTTGCGATGATTAAAACCAAAAAAAAACATTAATGTTCTGGCGCGAAACAAAAATATACAGTCTGAGCAGTAAAAAAAAACCATGCAGCAAGGATGCAACATATAAATTGATATTATCGTTTTAAGAATACAATACGTATTCTTACACTCGTGGGGACGACCCTACCTGAAATGAGTCTCAAAGCCGTGGTTATCTAAAGTTTGAAGCATTTTCTTGCTTGTTTGAAATGACTTACAAAAATCAAATAATTGATAAATTTTTAATTTTTCAAGGGTAAGTTCTTTTCAGAAGAGAAGAGACCTAATCAACAAATTATGGTATCAAAGGTCTATGTTCTACTTTGATATCCTTCATGTGATATATCCCCAGAAGTTTGCTCTTTTCGTCAACTAATTCGCATGCAACATTTCCAACCAATTTCACAAGTTACAAATTATAAGAACAAATAAATTTTACAAAATCATGTTTTTTTTGACTCGAGGTGTTGATTGTTTTTTTCGGAGTGCTAAATTTTTTACTTTACCACAATTTTAAATTTTAATATTTTGAGATAAGCCCTGAGACACGGCAAAAATTTCTGCCAGTATTGTAACATCGTCGGTCGATTTGGAAAATTCCAACCATGAGTTGTTGTGAACGTTGAAGTCACCGGTAACGATAACCTCACAATTAGGAGACTTTGCTCTAATCTGGTCCAGAATTTTTGTCAGTATATTAAAAAAGTTTGGGTTACGTTTGTTGTAGGACCGACATTAAGCTATTGTAAAATATTGCGACGCTGATGCATAGGCTGACTTCACCACAGCTCTGGAAACATAGTGTTCTGGATATATATTGAGCTAATATCCATAAAATACTTTAATTAAAAGCTAACCAATATTATGGACTTCGTAGTTCTAATAATAAAAATATTAAAGCAGGCAGTAGTATCCCAACAAACATAAATTCTGTTGTACGAGAAATAGTAAAAAAACATTTTATCGGAAGTTACAAACCGGAAGTTAGGATGCAGAACCGTTGTAAACCATACTAAATGTGTATGTACCAAATTTCATCCAATTCGATTATCAGGTACAGAAGTTAGTGAGCTTCCAAAATAACAGGTGCTTGTAGGACCCCCTACCACTTTGTTCACTATCGCTAAAAAAACTAATCAGTTCCTTGCCATACATATTTACATCTTTTTGCAAAGTGTAATCAAAATTACTGAACGAACGAATGTTGTATGCTTCCAACAAACATTAAAACAATAAACAGATGTTCGGGAGGAACCCACCACTTATCCCAATATTGTCCAAAAACTAGTCAATTCTTTGTCATTAAAGTCTTTATCTTTTTTCAAAGTGCCATTAAAATTGATTAATGAATTAAATTTGTATGCTTCCAACAAACTTTAAACACAAAGTGTGAAAAGTCAGCAGTTGTATGGTAGACCCTCCGCCACTTTGATCAATGTGTTCCAAAAGATGATAATTATCTTCTTACACTAATTGAAACCTTTCCATAAGTTTCATCATAATCACTTCATTATTGTAGGCTGTAGTGTGCATAAAGATACTGAAAAAACTGCCAACAATTAAAAAAAAATTTTTTTTACCGGAAGTAAAAAACCGGAAGTTGGGATGTAGAACTGTTGTGAACTGTACTAAATGCTCATGTACCAAGTTTCATCCAATTCGATTATCAGGTACAGGTGTTATTGAGCTTTAAAAAAACAGGTGTATGGGACACCTCCCACCACTTTGTTCACTATCGCTCAAAAACTAATCAGATTCTTGCCATACATGTTTGCATCTTTTTCCAAAGTGTCATTAAAATTCGTTCACGAACGAATGCTGTGTGCTCCCAACAAACATTGAAAAAAGTGTGACACATTAAACAGGTGTTCGGGAGGACCCCCACCACTTATTCCAATATTATCCAAAAACTAATCAGTTCTTTGTTACTTAAATCTCCATCTTTTTTCAAAGTGTCATTAAAATAAATTAATGAATGAAGTCTGTATGCTCCCAACAAACTTTAAAAACAAAGTGTGAAAAGTCAGCATTTGTATGGTAAACCCCCCACCACTTTGATCAATGTGTCCCAAAACATGATAATTATTTTCTCACACTAATTGGAACCCTATTCCATAAGTTTCATCATAATCACTTCATTATTGTAGGCTTTAGTGTGCATAAAGACTCTGAAAAAACTTCAAAAAAGTACAAAAAAATTTTTTTTACCGGAAGTTGGGATGCAGAACTATTGTGAGCCGTACTACATACTCATGTACCAATTTTCGTCCAATTCGCTTATCAGGTACAGATGTTATAGAGCTTTCCAAAAAACAGGTGCTCCAGGGACCCCCCCCCATCACTTTGTTCACTATCGCTCAAAAACTAATCAGTTCCTTGTCATACGTGTTTGCATCTTTTTCCAAAGTGTCATCAAAATTCATTCACGAATGAATGTTTTATGCTCCCAATAAACAAAACTTTGTGGAAAAAACCACCTGTTGTATGGTGGACCCCCCAACCTTTTATCCAATGTGCTCCAAAAGCTGATAAAATCTTTCTTATGTTATTTAAAAGCTTTTACCAACGTTTCATGAAAATCGATCGGTAATTGTAGGCTACAGTAGGGATAAACACTTGAAAAAAACTTTTTAGCCGGAAGTGACAAACCGGAAGTTGGTATGCAGAAATATTGAAAACAGTACTAAAACCTTATATACTAAGCTTCAATAAGATCATAGCCTGCGATCAGAAGTTATTCAAGATTTAAACTTAGAGGTGTTCGGGAGACCCCTCCGCCATTTTGTCCAAATCTGAAATGAATCCAGATCTTCCATTTTCAAGTGAACCTGTATCATTTGCCAAAGTTTCATCAAGATCTTATGCAGAAAACTCCGAAGAATGGATAACTAAGCAAAAAATCTTATCATACAATAAAATATGACATATGCCAATATTTCATGATAAGACGAAGAAATAATAACAAAATAATAAGTGAAAAACAAATTGTGAGAAATTTGCAGAAAACAAAACAAAACTAATTGCCAATAATCCAGCTGATGCAGCGCACCCCAGACGAACCGCTCACCACCTCAATCGAGGCACAAAGCCCACACATTATTATATGTTTTTTTTTTTTTTTTTTTTTAATAAAATGTGTTGTGTAATAGGGTTTAGAATATGTGTCACAACAACACATAAATACCTTTTAAGACCTAGGTCCCACAACAACTGGCGTTCTGAGGTGTAGATTAACGCTTTTTTTAAACATCTGTGGGTTGAAGCCACCTGAGACTAAGTGTTCCGGCAAACTATTTAATTTGTACGCAGTTCGGACAAAGAAGTCTCTCTGCGATCTGCCAGTATGACAGCGCGGGATCTTTACCGTTTCACTGGTTGCGGCAGCCGATTGCCGAGTGGAACGGGGGTAAGAATAAGTTTGAGGCATGATGCCGCTGATTTCATCTGAGCACTGCTGATGACGATATTTGTAAAAAACAACGAGGTCAGCAACAGTGCGACGATGTTGTAGGGAATCAAGTTTTGATGTCAAAGTTCGATCACCTACAATTCGTATAGCTCGCTTTTGAACAGAGTCCAAGAGGGCCAAGATGGAAACAGAGGCAGCACCCCAAACTTGACAGCAGTACTCCATACAGGGACGAATATAGGACTTATAAACATGAAGCAATTGGTATGGAGTGAAAAATTTTTCAGAAGACCTAATGAGCGGTACTACTACGGAGCGCTCCCTAGCTAAGATAGAGAGTTCTGCCGTGGACTAATTAAAGATCGTCCGCCAGCACCCTAAGATATCATCTTGGCTAATGATATCTCCTGCCATTGCCAGTGGTATGTGATATATAACGCTAACTCATATGTCAATGGCAGGGACTGGAGTACATGAGGTAGTCAGACCCGTAGATCAACATTGATCATAATCGATCAAAATCGACCCCTTCTGCCCCTCAAAATCGACCCCTAAATATTTCATACAAAACATCAAAATCTCGTTTAAAATCCCCGAGTTAATTTATATGTACCTAAGTTTTATGCAGACCTTCAATCAATAACAGTCCCCTTTCCCACGACCTTCCTTCTCAACCAAGCTTCATCTGATATATTTTTTTTTGTTTTGTCGGACAAATACTTTAAGATATATTTTTCATTTGCTTCGCTTCTGCTACCTTGCAAACCTTCGATTCGATCAATAATATTTTTTTATTGCTTATAAATTAATCATCAAAATCGAAATTTTAAAAAATAGATTTAGAATAATTCATTTTAAACAAATTTAATATTTTCCAATAACAACTTAATTTATAATATATGCTATGCGTTTCGAACATAAATGTTCATTTTCAAACGTTTCAAAATATTATAATATTACGCATAAACGCATAACATATATTACTAGGTGACCAATGCAGAGTGCAATTGATAAAAAGAAGCGAAGATATGTCCAATCCAAAAGATATGTCCGAAGATATGTTACAATCCAAAAGAACTACAAAATCGCCACAGTTTAATGTATGGTAAATATTGTTGCATCTACCTCCGGCATAGATTTAGTAGAAAATCAATGAAAAATTTTTTTAACGGATTTGAAACCGATATGTCTGACTACAACGATCGTATCGATCGTATCGTGATTTTGACGTCTATAACAACTACTTTAACAAAACGGCAAAGAAAAAAAGGTGAACGAACTAAATAAAAACTCGTCCAGGTTGAAAACATAATCAAACTTGTTCAATGTAGGTAAAAGTGTGTTATTAAATTTTTTTAAAATCCACTAAATGTAACGATCAGCAGTGCAAGCTAGGCCCCAGCTAGGAGTGAAGCTTGCACTTACTAACGTTATAGAATCGTTTCCCTGACCGTTGCCCGATTCCCGCTCTGTCGACTTGGCTCAGTCTAAAACGATCGTGAGTGTGACTCGGCAGTCAGGAAACCCTAGATGTGAGCGGTTGCTAGATAAAAAAAAAACAAATTGCCGTCCCTAATTACCTTTGATCCCCGCACCATGTTCCCAATCCTCACCAGACATTTTTCTCTCTCTCTGGCGTTTACATCCCATGGAGGGATTTTGCCGTCTGTGCAATCAGCTTCCAATCGTCTCGTTCCATGACCAGTTGACCCCAGTTTCGACATCCTATATCACGAAGGTCTTGGATGATGTCATCACGCCAGCGTTGTCTAGGTCTTCCTCTTCGACGAACACCAGCTGGTTGTTGTTGGGACGCTTTTTTAATCATTCTATCTAATGGTGCCCTTTCTACATGACCAAACCATCTAATCCGGTTAGATTTAATGAATCCGATTACATCGCAGCCTCCAAGAAGCTGTCTGATTTCATGATTCATTCGGATTCTATACTGATTTTCAGCAACTTTACATGGACCATAAATTGTTCGTATGACTTTCCTCTCGAATGTTGATAAAATTCTACAATCGGAGGAAGTCAGTGTCCAGCTTTCGCTTCCAAAGGTAAGCACAGGTCGAATTAATGCTTTGTAAAGTGTGAGTTTGCACGACTGCGAAAGATGTTTAGATCGCAAAAGTTTTGAGTATGCGTAGAAAACTCTGTATGCGGCTGAGACACGAGCTTTAATATCTGCCTGCATGTCATTTGACGATGTTATTACAGACCCGAGGTATTTGAAGTTTTCCACACGTTCCACTTCATAGTCGCCAGTATTCAGATTGCCGGGAGGTTTATTCCTGGATGTTGTTAATAGTTTAGTCTTGCCGGTGTTAATGCATAATCCAAGTCGTTTAGCATTTCTTTCAAGCCGAGAGAGACTATCCTTGATATCGCTTGTTCTACGTCCGAGAAGCACAATATCATCTGCATAGCCAAGAATTTGACTAGATTTGTTAAATATACAGTTTTGTGTCTCAATGCGGCTTTTTCTTATCGCGTACTCAAGCGCCAAATTAAATAGTACGGGTGCGAGTGCATCACCTTGTCGAACACCTGATGTTATATCAAAAGAGTCAGAAACTGACCCTTCGATTACTATTCTACAGTTTGATCCCGATGTTGTGAGTTTGCACAGAGAAACAAGTTTCTCTGGAATACCAAGGCATATGAGTGCAGACCAGAGGTTGTCGCGGATGATGCTATCATATGCTTGCTTGAAATCAACGTAGAGCTGGTGAATACTGATGTTGTACTCCCAACATTTTTCCAGAATCATCCTTAAGGTAAAACATTGATCTGTGGTTGAACGGTTGGGACGAAAACCACACTGATAGTCGCCGATGATAGATTCGGCAAACGGGATGAGCCGAGCGAGTACGACATTAGCTAGTATTTTATATGCAGTGATCAACAGTGCGATTCCACGATAATTTGCACACTTTAGGCGGTCACCTTTTTTATGTAGCGGAACAATGAGAGCTGTTTTCCATTCAGCAGGTAGTTCTTCTTGGTCCCAGATTGCAAGAATCAGATCATATATACGTGAGACCAGAGCTGCTCCTCCATTCTTAAGTAGTTCTGCAGGGATTCCATCGATACCTGGTGATTTGCCATTTTTTAATTTTTTGATGGCAGCTTCCACTTCTTCTATTGTTGGGTAAGGGACAAAAATCTCCTCACTTGACGGAGCAATTGCTCGAATAGGATGAACTTCGTTCGTCCTATTCAGTAGGTCTTGAAAGTGGGATCGCCATACTTCCAGCACATCACGTTCACTTGTTGTAAGCTCGTTGTTTCCATTTTTGATGGCTGTAGATCTTGGGTGGAAATCTTTGGTCAGATTCCGCGCATTGGCAAAACACTCTTTCGAATTTCCATTAGCCGCATGTTGGTTGATGTTTTCGATACAGCTCTTCATGTGTTCGCGTTTCTTTTTCCGTAGGAGTTTTGCTGAGGCTTTTCTGGCGCATAGATAATCAGTTTGGGAGCTTCGGGTATTTCTTGTTAACCATTTTTCTCGCAGTTTTTGTTTGTGCTCAATGCTTTCGCGGCACTCGTCATCAAACCATTCGTTACGTGATTTCGGTGGTCGTTTTCCGATTGTAGTTTGTGCTGCGGATATGATGGTTGATTGAAGCGTTTGCCATTCTTCTTGTATGTTTAATGGCATCTCAGATGGGATGTCATGCTCTTCTATGTTTTGCGTTACAATTTCCTGATATCTATTCAGTGTTTCCAGGTGTTTAAATGCTTCGACATTCCAGCGCACGGTCTTTTTTGCTTGCCTATTAAATGTAGATGATAATTTGCACTTATACTTAAAGATGACAAGCATATGATCGGTGTCCATATCAGCACCTCTGTATGATCGAACGTCAGTTACACTTGTAGAGTGTCTCTTAGAAATCATGACGTGATCGATTTGATTTTCAGTTCTTCCATCATTTGATTTCCACGTTGCTTTGTGGATTCTCTTATGAGGAAAGAAAGTGCTAGATATTACTAGATCATACATCATAGCCAGTTCAGCTGTGCGAAAGCCGTTATTGTTACTAGCATGATGCAAGCTGTTAGGGCCGACATGTGTTTTAAGTTCTGCACTTCTACCAATTTGCGCATTGAAGTCACCTACCACGATTTTTATATCGTGCCGCGGGATGTTATTGATGACTTCTTCGAGTTCTAGGAAGAACAGGTCTTTAATGTCATCTGCTTTGTCTTCAGTAGGTGCATGAACATTGATGATCGTTACATTAAATTTTTGCGTGCGGATTCTCATTGTGCATATCCGCATATTAATTGGGCGAAAGTCGATAACATGTTGATTCACGCGACGATGTGTGAGAAAGCCAACTCCAAATTCTCCTCCGTTTTCATGACCGCAATAGTAGAGAGTGTATCCTTTGGCTGTTTCGTGGATTCCACTCCCTGGCCATCTTAGTTCTTGTAACGCCACTATATCCAGTGTATAGCTATTGATTTGGTTTGTAAGTTTCAGTAGATCTCCTGGTCTTCTAAGGCTTAGCACGTTCCAGGTTCCCATTTTTAAATCGTAGTCCGGGTACAGTTTCCGAGGTCGTTCTAATAGTGAATCCGAGATAATCCGAGGCCTGTGTACAGAATTCATGACAAGTAGTTTTTTACGGAAATGGGGTGTTAGCCCTTCGCCCAACCCAAATTTTCGTGAATGGGTTCGTTCTGCATCTTTAGGTCACCAGAAACAACCTTTTTACATGTTTATATAGCGAGCCGCTTGATCCAAGACAGACGCCCGCTACAAACCGCCCCTAACATGGAGAACAGACGCTTGCTACACGTTTATATAGCGAGCCGCTTGATCCAAGACAGACGCCCGCTCCAAGCCGCCCCTAACATGGAGAACAGACGCTTGAGTTGCATTGGTTTTGTGGCGCCAATGACTCGCCATGGTGCAGAATCATTGAGTATAAGCAGTATTTACTCTGCCCCTCTCAACTACACCAACCTAATTCTGTTAGCATTACCCAGGTAGCACGGCGTGGACGTAGAATTTCGGATTTCACTACCCTCACCAGACATGGTTTATGCGAAAGTAGTGTAATCGATTTTTATTGAGCCTCATTTAAAGTTTAATTAAACAGAATAATTATTTTAGCTCTAATTCACTTATTTCTTTTCCACTAAATTTCAAGCAACATACACAAAACAAAGAAAACTCCCAACACAAGAAAATAACAGAAAAATTATAAGAATAAAATTTAATAACAGATACTAAACATAACTTCAATAAAATATACTAAAACAAAAAAAAACCGACCACAACAAAATAAAACAAACAACGACCACCGTTTATTTCTTTTTTTTTGGTTAACCGTCTTAATCCACGTCTCGAAACTTAGTCCCAACCAAAACCATCTCATCCCAGTTTACACCTCGGTGTAATCCGATTTTTTTTGTAAAATGCTCAAAGAAGTGCATTTAAGACAAAAAAAATGTTTCCAAGAATTCACTAAACTGTGAAAATAGTTAAAAATGTCTCACAATTAAAAAAAGACTATCATATTTCGAGAATTGAGTATTTTCCTTAAAATATTTTGACAGATAAAATAGTTGATTTTAAAGCCGGGAGCCAAAACTGCATTTTTGTTAATACAAAATCGTCAGTTTTTGTATGAAAAGTGTTAAAAAATAAACTGAAAATTTATCTAGGCATTGTTAATTACATTTAAATAAGTAGTAAGTATAAACTGGTTAAAAATATTTCATAAATTTATGTCAAATCGATGTTTTTGGTTCCCCGCAGTGTTGTTTAGTTACTGGAAAATCTTCAGTTTTATTTATGAAAAATGCCCAAAAATGATTTAAAATAGTTAAATAATAAACTAAACTGCAAATTAATAATAATATTAATACAAGTAGGTGTATAAATTGGTGAAATATATTCAATAAATTTATGTTAAAATCAATGTTATATTGCTGTAATGTAATCTGTCGTTACGTCGTTATATTTCTGTATGTAATCTATCGTTACGTCGCTATAATCTGTCTAAAGATAATTAGAAATCAGTAATTATGTATTAAAATTAACTGCAAAACCAATAATAATGCAAATATATTAAAAACAATTTAAATACAACACAAATCGATCTTGATTTGCAAGAAATAACAATAACAATAACAATATAACAAATAACAATTATTTAAGGTTTTCGAAATACAAATCAGCTGATCACATATGTCAAGTTTTTTTCGGGAAAAAATGTGTACTATAAACAAAAAACATTGACTTTAGCATAAATTTAATGAATATATTGTAATGGCCCTGGATCGGAGCCAGTTATTGCTCTGGCCCTGATTCGAAGCCAATATTTGTTCTGCCACTGTATAATGGCTTGGACTTTTGCTAACAAAATATAAAAAATATACACGGGATGCGGTTTGTCCCCACACGAATCCTAAATTTGGGAATCTCTTAACATCTCTTAACTTAACCTATCATTGCATAGGACTACCAAGAATACAAAGAATAATATAATTTAGTAACATTAATTATATAAAAATAGAAACTTATCTTAAAGATCGTTGAGACTGATGAAATCCGAAATTGTTCCCCAGAATCCCGTACAACACATATTTTCCTTTAGTTTTATTATTTTATTTTTATATATTAAAAATGTATTTCGTTTTCTAATTATTGATGATGTCACCTTTAAGTAATTATAATTATTTTATTTATATCTGGCTTGATTTATTCCTTTTATTTTATTTATGTATTCCAATTCGAAATGATGATTGCAAAATCGTTTATTTTTCTTTATTCAATAATTTTTATTTCTTTTTGTTTTAAGACAAATGACGTATCACAAATATTTTTAACATTAACAAATCAAGGTTATTTTTATTTTTATAAAATCAAGGAAAATTTTCTTCGTCACTACATATATGAATAATTTATCCTTTTCTTTGTTTAAACGATTTTCAAAATTTCACTATTATTTTTCACAAGTAATTATTATAAAAAATATAATGATAAAAACATACAATCACTTTTATATTGAAATTATATTAATTGCATTATTTTTACTATTTTTACTTTGACTAGATGTGATCTTTTGAAAAACCAAAACCGGAATGAATTTCTATTATCTCAGATTTTTAACATCGAAAAACTGATTAAACCAAAAATGTGATTTTTCTTTGACATCTTCTAATGAAAAAATGAAAATCGTGCAACACCAAGATTCAGCAAAAATTAGTAACGACGTCTGTTCGTTAGAAATGAAAATAAAATTGGTACGTTCGTTTATTTTTATAGTATATTCGAAATTTAACTAGCCGTTAAGTATTAGAAAATTTTAAAATTATTATTAATGTAAAAATGAACTGAAACTATTGAAATAAATTTTTATTGAATTAAAAAAAAGAAGATGAATTGATTTTATTATTGTTTAGGCGAATATAGCGGACGTTACAATATTTAACAAATTTATATATACCCTTGTATTAATACTATTACTAACTTGTAGTTTAGTTTATTATTTAACTAGTTTAAACTGTTTTTTGACTCATTTCATACACAAAACTGAAGATTTTGCACTAACTAAACATCACTACTGGCAACCAAAAACATTGATTTAACACAAATTTATTGAGTATTTTTAACCAGTTTATACATAATACTTTTATAAATGTTATTAACAATTCCTAGTTACATTATTAAATTATTTTTTAACACTTTTCATACAAAAACTGAAGATTTTGTATTAACATAAATTAACTATTGGTCCCCGGATATTTGTAAGTATTTTTAATATTTCATTTTGACGTTTAAGTAAAAAGGTCAATTAAATTGAATTATTCTAACTCGGTTTCAGTTTTAAGGTGGGAAAGACAGAAATTAGATAATTAGAAATTAGAAAAAAACATTTTTGCACTGATTACAAAAACGAAGCATGGGAACCGTTAGAATTTACGTGGATAAACATGTTTTGCAAAATTGCCAAAACGAAACATGGGAACGGTTGTAATTTAATTATGAATATTTCGAATTATTAGCAAAACTGAAACTTAGATAAATGGTTTTGAGAGGTTGGGTATAATGTCATGAGACACAAAATTTGTGAATTCAAATCTGGAATCGGGCACCTTGTGACAAAGGAAAGTAATAGTATATTCTTGTATGAGCTAGAATGAAGGCAATTCTTCACGAGGATGAAGTTTCCCGGAACGAGCGTAGCGAGTGGAGGGAATCATCCGAGTGAAGAATTGCCTTCATCCTAAGCGAATACAAGATACTATTTTATCCACGACTACAAATAATTCAAATAATTTCATTCATGTTTTCCTGTATCAAGTTTGTATCGCCAATTAAATGAAATGAAAAACAAAACCAAACATGTTTGTTTATTTTAGATTTTATATATGTATTGTTTTTGTTTTAACTGGTTTATATTACTATACCAACAAATCAGGTTTTTAATTTGTTAGGGGAATTTTAAATAAATAAAGCGTAATGAAAGAAATAAAAAAGAATTTGATATATAGAAAAGGAATGAATACAATTACAATGAAAGATATACGCATGGAAAGTATATATTCTTTAGTAGTCGTGGATAAAAAATTTTACAATGAATGGGTATGTTGCGAAATATCCTTCGTTACATAATAACAAACTTTTATTTCAGACTTTCAATATCACTGCAGTTCAAAAAAATATAAAAAAAAAAAAAAGAAAAATATAAAAAAAAAAAGAAAAATAAAAAAAATAACAAAAAAAAATTTAATAATTTGTTTGAGTATTGTGAAAAGATGATAATTTTCCAGCTCGTTTGTAAGATTTGAATTGCCGATCAATTTATTTGCTTGCCGTTGGACAGTGTTTAGACATTTTGAAGAGGTTGGGTATGCACCACCCCAGATGTGAGAACAGCACTCCGTGCAGGGCCGAATAAATGATTTATATATTAAAAGAAGCTGTTCGCTATTGAAAAACTTACGACAACGCCCTAGATATCCTAATTTTTGAGCCGCGCTCTTAGCAAGATTGAAAATGTGAGTATTCCATTTCATATCATTTTCAACCTCAACCCCCAAAAGTTTGATAGATTCCTTTTCTTCTAGATCGTTAAAATCAAATTTTAATGGCAAAGGGTTAGATGTAGATGATCTTGTAAAGTGGCAAAACTGTGTTTTACTTGCATTGAATTCTACACTGTTTGTATGACCCCATTCCAAAATTGGTTTAAGATCAGAGTTTAAGGAATCCGTCAAATTAGATCTATGGTTATTAATAACATCAGATGCCCGTTGCCTTTGTGTTTCATGGGATGCATGTAGCGTACTATCATCGGCGAAACTATGAATGGAATGAACGATGGAATCTAACAAGTCGTTGATATATATAAGAAAAAGGGTGGGAGACAAAGATGATCCTTGAGGCACTCCTGTGTTGGTAGAAAATATTTCCGATGATATCCCATCGATATTTACTCGAAACTCTCTCCCAGTTAAAAAGTTTTGAATCCAAGAAATAAGTTGCTCTTCAACACCATAACATCTCATCTTACATATAAGATTGTCATGCCATACTTTTTCAAAGACCTTGGATATATCCAGTGCAATGCCAAATGTTTCACCATGGTGCTCGAGCGACTTGTTCCAGACATGTGTTACATAAGATAGCAAATTTCCTGTCGATCGTGCCTGTCGACACCCATATTGCCTTCCATTAAAAATGTTTGAAGATTCCAAATAAGTCATAATATTATAGTTAATATATTTTTCGAACACTTTTGCAACAACCGACAAGATGGATATCGGTCTGTAATTACTTGGGTAATTCTTTTTTCCTTTTTTTGATACAGGCTGAACGCTAGCAAACTTCCAAATGTCTGGGAATACACCTTTCTTGTACGATAGATAGTAGATTTTTGTGAGAATTGGTGCTAGCTTTCTAGCAAAAGTTTTCAGTATGATGGGAGGGATATTATCTTATCAGGACCTGATGATTTATTGGAATTTATTTGCAAAAGCATCTTACGTACGACATTCTTGCGAAAGATGATACGCTTCATTTTGTACGGTACCTGGGGAATTGGTTTTGGCGGAAAATTAGGTGCAGTTAAAGTTGAGTTTTTAGAAAAGAGTTTTCCAAGAAGATCAGCCTTTTTTGGGGGTTTATTATGGGTACATCATTATGAATTAAAGGTGGTAATGACGATTGAGTGAAATTATTTTGCACTGCTTTAATAGCTTTAAAAAACTGTCGAGAGCCGCCCGTAGGATGCTCGGCAAATTTCGCTGCTTTTTTTGAACTATAACGATTTTTTTCTTTGTTTATCAATAACCGACATATGTTTCTGGCAGCTTTATATTCTCGCAAGGTTTTTGTATTGCTTAATCTAAGGCTAGATGTCGTCTTACATGCAAAATTTCATATTGATATCTTTAATAGTTTGGGAGGAGTATGCGAACAATGGAGGGGGAAATGGGGGAAAATGGAGCTTCGCTCCAATAAATTAAGTTTTTATTGGAAAATATTAAATTTATTTAAAATAAATTATTCTAAATCTAATTTAAACAACTTGGAGATCAAACCATCATTATATTTTAATTTACTAACAAAATTAAAATATTATTAAAATGTTTAAAAAATAGTTTGTTTTGCTTGTATAAAAAAAAATATTTGTGTAACTGGTGCAAAAAGTGCATATTTGTTGCACGATGCATAAAGTTTGCAGCTCGAGACGAATTCGAGAGTTGCAAGCAAGCTGATTGCAACATATATGCGTTTTGCACGTGTTGCACACAACATTTTTTCTACGATCGAAATAATTAAAAATGCTTTTTGCACTTAAAATATACTTTTTGCACTAGTGCAAAAAATTAAACTTTTGGCACAGTAAGTACATAGTGCAAAAAATAGTAACTTTTTGCACGATCGTGGAAAATTTTTTTTGAAGAGTTTCCGCACTTTTATTTTAATCAATAACTTGTTAAATAATTACAAATAAAAACAAAAATTGTTATTAAATTAATAGCGCTTAAACTAGGAATTAGCCATATCTTATTTACCTGATTTAGAATTTACAACGAAATTTACTTACACTATTAATGCTGATCTCATCATGTTCCAATTTAATTGGCCCAGCATTATTAGAAGGAGTTATAGTTTCCTCACTCTCTGTTTCATTTATTTCTTTTTCTTTTTTCTGAAATTGAATTAAAATTGTTAGTTTCAATTTATTTCTATAATTACGGTAAAATATATACTTCTTGCAAATTCTCCGGTTCTAATTTAATGTTTATTTCATCTTTAATTACTAATCTTTCCATTTTAATTTATAAATTTTAATATTTTGTCAAACAAAAATAGCAACAGTTATGAAAACAGTAACAAACATATTAAAAACTGACGCACGTTGTTTTAGAAATCGTTACTTTGGAAAAAACGGAACCTGTTGTGGTTTGAAACGTTTAAGCCGTTTTTCTGTTGGAGTCGTTCATGTGCTCAGTATTTTTTTAAACCAGTCATATTCATTAAAACAATTTGTTGATAGTGTGTTAGAAAGAAATAAAGGAATTGCTATTGTAGACTTTTAAGAAATACATAAGGAAACAAACGCACAGTTTAAGTTCAGATATTGTAATATAAGGGATGGGGTAAGGGTCATGCAAAAGATGAATAATAAGAGATATGCATGTGGGTTAAATGTGAATATGTTGTTTAACTCAATTGAAATAATTGGGCCGAGTCTGGAAGGAATCAATCGTAATTCCGGCAAGAAAAGTTGCAAATTCAAATAGGCTAAGGATTTTAGACCTATAAACTTATTGCCACCAGTATATGAGAAAATGAACGTCTTATATCGGATCAACTAAGAAATTTTAATCGGATCAACTAAGGACAATGGCATACTAGTGCATCATCAGTCTGGTTTTTGTAGTAACCATTTGTTTAAGGCAGCAATAAATTGGATAGCAATCGAGCGGAAAAAACAAAATGATAACGGAAGAAAAAGAGTTGCTTTGTTTCTGGATCTGAAGATAGTGTTTGAAACGTGAGATAAAGTAAATAATAACCCTAGTAAATAAACTTACCATTGAAGTATTAAGGCATTAAGGGCAAAGAGCAACTTTGGTTTCAGTCATTTGTATGTAAGGACGCAGAGAACAATAATAAATGGACAATTACCAGATAGTATTGAAGCGAAGCATTTCCCTTTGCATTTCGTCACTATGACAGTGAGTAATCTCGACAGTTTAACTGTAAAAACCGATTAACGAGTCAAACGGGGAAAAGAATGTGGTTGATGCATGATGGAGCTGATTTCATCTGAGCACTGCTAGTGACGATATTTATAAAAAACAACGAGATCAACAACAGTACGACGATGTTGTAGGGAATCAAGATTTAATGTTAAATTTCGATCACCAACGATTCGTATAGCACGCTTTTGAACAAAGTCCAAAAGAGCCAGGATGGTAACAGATACAGCGCCCCAAACTTCACAACAACACCCCATACAGGGACGAATATAGGACTTGTGGAGTAGTTGATAGGGAGTGAAATATTTTTTACATCTATTGAGGAGGCCTAGTTTTCTTGATGCACTCTTTGCCATGGCCATTATATGATCGTTCTAGAGTAAGTCATTGGAAATTGTGACTCCTAGTAAACGAATGCATTCACATTTCTCTATTTGGTCGTCACACATATTAATTGAAATATCGTTGGGAAACTCGGTCTTTGATCTGGAAACAATCAATTGCTGTGTTTTTGTGGAATTAAAATTGACCAAATACTTATCACCGGGCGAACTTTTTTAGGTCTTCATTGACATTTATGGCAGCGTCTCTCCGTGCGGGATTTATTCGTTCATGCATTTTACCCTCTGAAGATAGAAGGACGAATGACTTGTGCTGTGTACTATCATCTGCAAAACTATTTATTGGCTCACTGGTGAGTTTCAACAGTTGGTTGATATAAATTAAAAATAAAGTGGGTGATAAAAATGATCCTTACAGTACACCAGCGTTAATTAATTTAGACTCAGAAGAAAAGCCATCTATAGATACCGAGATGTACCGGTTAGACTGTACGCAACAAGCTTGTTGATCAAGTTGGCATGCCAAATTCGATCAAATGCGTTTCACCACCTTTCTCAAGTACGTAATTCCAAAGATGAGCTACATAATTCAATAGATCAGTTGTTGATCTTTTGTTTCTAAAACCGTATTGACTGTCAGATATCAAATGGTTGTCTTGCAAAAATTGGGATATGTTTTTTTAAATAAATAAATAAATACCTTTAGACTCAACACATAAATACCTTTACTTTTTATAGACTCTCTGCCATGGACGTGCTGTTTCGAACTGATATTGCATCGGAGGCTGCAAAACCCGATTCGTGGCTTTTGATTGTTTACATGTTTCACAGTATACAACACAGTTGTGTAACTGTGACGCCATGCTCGGCCAATAGTAGAGACGTCGGAGTAACTCCAACGTCTTCTTTACACCTCCATGCGCAGCAGTGCTATCATCATGATGTTTCTGAATCATGCTCAAAGTCAACAGTTTTGGTAACCAGAGCTTCACTACAGGTACATCGTTAGGAATCGCATCAGATCTTGGCTCAATACGAATATAAAGCTTCTATCCATAAGTTTAACCAAAGGAAAATCTTTATGTGACGACCGTACTTTAGCTATCATATCCGTATACTCGTTGTGCCGATAGCCATCATTGTCGAGCTTTAAATCATTAAGGTGATGTATTAATGCTTCGGCAAATTCTTCGTGTGTGTCGTCATAAAGAAGAGATAGAGAATCAGAAACTATGTTTTGGATACCTTTTTGGTGGACAATGGTAAAATTCATATGCTGCAGTTTTAGGCTCCACCTAGCCAGACAACCACTCAAGTTTTTCTGTGACATAAGGCACTTCATACTTGAGTGATCAGTCACAATTGTAAATCGGTGACCTTCAACATAGCCCCTGAATTTCTTCACACTAAGAATTGCCGCAAGACATTCCAACTCAGTAACCGAATAGTTTCGTTGATCTTTATTTAGTTTCTTCAACATAAAGGCTATCGGACACTCTTGACCTTCTTTATCGAGCTAATACAATACGCTACCAACCCCTGTCAGACTAGCATCGCATCTAATAAAGAACTCTTTATTATAATCAGGATTGATCAAAACTGGTGCTGTAGTCAGCAAATTTTACAAGTTCTCAAAAGTTAATTGGGCTTCTAAAGTCCATTTCAGCTTACTAGAACTCTTTTTTAACAAATCAGTGTTCGGAGATACCACACTTGCATAATTTGGTATGAACCGTTGATACCAACCGGCCATACCCAGAAGACCACGTATTCGTTTGACATTAGATGGAGCTCGGTATTCCGCAACAGCTCTTACTTTTCCTGGATCCGTTCGTAGACCATCTTCGCCAACCCAAAATCCTAAATATTTCACCTCCTTCAGGACGAACTTGCTTTTCTTCAGATTAATTGTTAACCCAGCCGCTCTTATCAATGGACAGCAATTCCATATGTTCCTGGAACGTGGAAGAGACTACCAATAGATCATCTAAATAAGCGAAGACATTCTCGTGATGTTGGTGTGGATCCACCTTATGCATTAGCCGACACATTGTCTGGGGAGCATTGCACAATCCAAAAGGCATAACCTTAAATTGATACAATGAACGACCAGGCATTGTGAAGGCTGTCTTGTCTCTAGATGCTTTTGCCAGAGGAATCTGCCAGAAAGCATCTTTGAGATCAATACTAGAAATATACTTCGTGCTATTTAGACGACCTAATAAGCCATCAATCAAGGGAAGAGGGTACCCGTCCTTTTTGGTCAGAGAATTGACACGACGGCTGTCTATACACAATCTGTTTTTACCAGATTCTTTCTGAACTAACACCACTGGCGAGCACCAAGAGCTACAGGGCTCGTCGATCAAGCCCCTTTAAAGTATCCGGTCGAGTTCAGCATAGATCTTTTGTTGAACAGCCGGTGATGTGGGATAATGTCTCTGTTGAACAGGTGCATTATCACCAACATCGATGACGTGTTCGAAGAAGTCTTTTCGAGCCCAGACACTTCAAGGGACGGGCAAGAATCCTTGATCCTTTCTAACTCTTGAAGCTGGTCAGTGGTGAGGTTGTGTATGTTTGTATCAGTTGACTCCGTTCATGTCAGTTCGCCGACAAAAGAAGGAACGATACCAAATATCTCCCAGAGCTCTTCTCGTAGGCCAGGGACAATATGAAATCGCATTGGTTTAGTGGAGCCATTCACCGTTATTGGTACCTCGATGTAACCTAATATTTTATTCACGGTACCATCCGCCGTACGAATACACGATGTGTATTTACGATAGGTTGTACCAGCTGATTCCAATAATTTCAAGGAATTTCTTCCAAGTATTGAAGCTCCACTATCCAATAATCCTGAAATATTTTTGTCCAAAATCTTTATTGATAATCGCGGTCGAGGATCCTTCGATTCTGAAAGGATTGATGAAACACATGCTTTTCGAAATAATTTGCGCATCTTCCAGTAGTTTATACACCGTTGAAGGCGTCTGAAGTAGGTGTGATGACATGGTGGTAGATTAAATATAGATGGTGAATTTAATCTTTCTGATCTGATGGAAGTAGATCCTTTTGAGTTCCAATGTCTCTCCTCGACGTCTTCGGGCTTGATGGATACTGAATCGAGGGTACTGTTCACGAACCCCGTACTCCCGGTCTGTAGTTAACCGACGGATGACAATTTGAACAGTTCCGGTATATCACGTCCGGTTTGTAACATTTCCAACAATAGTCTTATTTGTTTTTGTGGACAGTCAGGAGCTCGATGTCCAACCTCTCTGCAGTTGTAGCATGTATTCTGTTCTCTAGGTATTGATGAACCAGGTTGACTTGTTCCGGATGGCATGATTGGTCTGTGTAATATTCGAGTAGGTCTAGATTCTGCAGCGTCTAAGGATTGATCCGATTCCACTTCTACCTCGTAGTCATCCATTTGCTGAACTTCGCTTGATTTAAAATTTGACATTCTGGTTGGGACTGGTGCAGACCATAATCGTTCGAACTTCTGACATAAAGTCCGAAGTTCATCGACAGTAGTAATGTTTGCTACCAGAGTGGCGTTTTTTAATTCTGCACTCAGTCCTTCCCTAACGATCTCCAACATTTCGTCATCAGCAAATGGACGTACTAACCGACGGTTTAACGAACTAGCTTCCACAAGATATTCGTATACTCTCTCCTTTGGCTTCTGTATATGATTCAAAGGAACACGTAATATCGCCTTGTCATCGGTGAGTGTACCGAAAGTTCGCAGAAGTCCCTCTCTTAACACTGGATAAGTCACTACCTGATGTTCATGAGTAAGATTCAGATAGTATTTATCAGCAGCTGCCTTAAGGTATCGTGGTATGATAGACCTAAGATCGTCCCATGACACACGATCTTTTCAGGCAGCCGTCTCTACTCTATGAATAAACTCATGAACATCCGGAGAGTGGTTGTCTCCGGTGAAGATTGGAACCCAATTTGAGTCATAACGACTCAAATCGTTTCTGCGTTCTACTCGGCACTCTCCAGGTGCCAACGCTGGAGCAGCGTTACGGTATACCTGGGGAAGATGGTTGTATGGTGGTGGTGCTGTTTGTGGTACCGGTGAATATACTGGTTGTTGTACTGGTGGTGCCAGGGTTGGAATATTAAAGTGTTATTCCACTCGCAACGATGGACCCATCGTTGATATGGCTTAGTCCTGTACCCTAGGATCTGATTGTTGGTAATTGTGGAAAGCTAATTTCCGAATTGCATCCGTCATCGGTTGTATCGGTACCGGTGTTAACCTATCCTCTGGCTGGAATGTAGACGAATGTGATGGAATTGATATCAGTGCTGGTTTATCCTGAGATACTGGTGGAGCTGACGGAAAATGGATTGATTAATTTAAACAAATATTGGTCAACACTGCAACAAGGTCATGCAACAAGGACATTTGGTCCATCGTAAGATAGGCTTACCACCCTAGCTAGGCCTATTTCATTATTATCCAGAGCTTCCAATATTTTACTAACGATATCCTTTCCAGTGACTGTATCGACAAAAATGGTTTGAAGATGCGAGGTTGGAATTTGAGTGAGTTTCAGCGATACCATACGCGTGTGATAGTTATATTTTTATTTTCATTCATGAAATTGTTCAAAAAGTGACAAATAGTGAAACTTTTGGATTATAGTGACGAATAGTGACAAAAATTAAAATAGTGACAATAGTGAAAAATAGTGATGGTTTGAAAGCCCTGTGAATGTGGTAGATCAAGTAGTCAACAGAATATTTTTCCCCCAACAGAAGAATTTGGGCAATCAAATCATATCCAGTCTGCATACCCAAGCCGAGAAAGAAATTGAACGGAGCTATCATATGGACTAATAAGTCTCACATCTCTTCTCTCAAAAATAACGAAAAAGTCTGCACTACTATATTTAGCATGTATGCTCTAGGCAAATCCATCTCAACTCGTACCATAGCACGCGTAACAAACTCGAAAATCTACGACGCTACGGTGTTGCATAAAATCCTAAAATTCCTTGGATCGAGAGCACACTGAAATAAAAGGAGGCACATGCCTTTGATATTGTTCATTTTCAGACTTTTGGGGTGTGTTAAATAGACAAGCTCCTCGCGCTACACCCTGAGTTACGTTAATAGTCTAACTTCGAACTCTTGGCTGAGATACAAAAAAAAATGAACATAAACCAAAATCAAAATCACAATAACAACGGTATTTTTCCAGCACCGTAAGACAAAAAATATTGGACCCTCAGTACGTATTTTGCAATTGAACATTGAAGGCATTAGCAGGTCAAAAACTGGACATTTACAAAGATTATTAAAAGATTACGACATCGACGTTGTAATTCTGCAAGAAACGCATGCAGCAGATGAAGCGCAACTTACCTCTAGAGGAAACATTGTTGGTTAAAAATTAATTAGAGCTATTTACCATCAATCATATGGATCTTCATGTATGTTAAGTCAGAAATCCTGAAATGCACCCACAGACGGACAACGATATACATCTTATTGTTGTTGATATATCGGGTGCGAAAATTGTAAACGTATACAAGCCTCCAAATATAGGATGGCCAGCTGCTACTCTACCATTATTTCACCACCCAGCAATATATGCCGGTGACTTCAATAGCCATCACACCCAGTGGTCCTACTCAAATAATAATACCAATGGCGTGCAACTGACCGACTGGGCGGATGGTAACAACATGTTCCTGGTATGATGAGAGAGACATGAAAACCTTTAGATCTGCTAGATGGGGAAGCGATTACAATCCTCATCTCTGTTTTTCCACAGAAGACGAACAACGTAAGTAACCCTATTCCAATATCTAGGGCTGTCTTACAGTGATTGTTGAGATAGGTATCCAAATACCACTCGTTAACTCTACTTCTCAACCTAGATGGAATTTTAACAAAGCTGAGTGGGCTAAATATAGGTTGGAGTTGGCTGCAGTGATTCGCTGGATCCAACCCATTCCTAAAAATTACGATAGATTTGTTGGAGCCATCATCTCAACTGCTAAGAAATTCATCCCAAGAGGCTTCCGTGAAGAATACACTCCTGGCTGCAGTAGAGAGAGCGATATATTAAATGAGGAGTACCTTAGTAGTGGTGAGGCAGACGTGGCTGATGACTTAACATACTCACTTCACGCCGCGAGAAAACAAAAGTGAATTAACATTGTTGAAAACATTGGTTTTTCCCATTCAAGCAGGGAAGCATGGAGTCTCTTTCGAAAGCTGGGTCGCTCAAACTCATTTACTCGTACTAACAATGAAATAAATCCAGAGGACATTGCAAATCACATAGTAAGCATGTCTCGTTCTTCTATTAATCGCCTTCATAAGAGAACAATTAAACGTAAATTAAGAGAAATGAAGCGCAACTGCTCGTCTCCATCAAAGTATGCGAACTCTTTTAGTAGCGAAGAACTAGAATCAGCTCTGTCCCAAACAAAAAACGGAAAAGCAGCTGGCTACGATGGTATTTTTCCAGAATTTCTTAAAAATGCTGGAAAAAACGTAAAACAGAGGCTAACTAAATTTTTCTCGAATGTCCTAGACATCGGCAATCTACCAAAACATTTTAAGACTACGAAAGTGATAGCGATACTTAAGCCAGGTGAAACATCCAATGAACCAGGAAACTATTGCCCGATTGCCCTTTTGAGCACCTGCTATAAATTGCTAGAACGGCTTATATACAACCGTATCGCACCGATATTAAATGATCAGATCCCAGTCAAACAAGCTGGTTTTCGTCCCAATCGCGGTTGCACTGACCAACTGCTCGCTTTAACATCCTTTATCGAAGCTGGGTATCAAAAACAATTAAAAACAGGCGCTGTATTCATCGATCTCACTGCAGCATATGACACAGTCTGGCGAATTGGGATTATATATAAGCTGTTCAATGCAATACCTTGTAGCACCATCTCGCGTTTTATTAACAACATGCTGAGTAATCGTGTATTCAAAGTTCATCTAAATAATTCCTGTAGTAGGTCCAAAATAGTGTAACTTGAACTATTAAACCCATCAAGCTCAGATTCGAAACCTCTTTATATACAAAGAAATCAATAATCCGCAGAATACGGGGAAAAATTAATATTCAAATTAAAATGCTTTATTTTAATAAATCTTAATATTGTTGAGAAAGTTCAAGAAAGTTTTTCACTTCATTTGAACATTTAAATATTTTTTGTATTTTATAACCAAAAACCATAAGTAAATTCTTACCTGTAAGCTTTCTTTTGAATGAGTTGTTATATGATAGTCCAACGCTCCTTGTTGTGTATATTCTTTATTACATTCAGAACATTTAAACAACCTTTCACGTGTATGAATGTTCATATGTTGTTTAAGTCCGAATTTGGATTTTAACTTACTATTACAAATATGACAAGATAACTGAAAAAAGAAAACAAAATTAGTATTTCTTTGAATGGTTTTAAGCAGCCACTTTCCACTTTCCTACACTTTCGGCACTGTGATACGGTTCTAGCTTACCCGAGGTCCTAAACTATAGGTCGGAACTATAGTCGGAAGTTTTTTACCCTCTAGCCAGAAGAATGGCTAGAGGGTAAAAAACAAAGCTCTACTGTTATCACCCTGAATGTAATTTAACATTTAACTTAATTTAAGTATTATCACCCTGAATGTAATGTAATTTTGGGTTGTCTTTAAGTTGGTTTTACTATATGGTAAGTTATTTAAATTATTATTTTGATATTTGCGTGCTATAAAAATATTATATTTAGGATAGATTTAACTAAAAATCTCACATGCAGGCGGCGTGCGTGCTAGGCATACAAAATATTTTTTATTCGCCTACATATTAAAGTATTACTTTATTACTGTGATTTGCGGCTTTAAAGTATCACTTTTCAACTATTTATTTTGTTGTCATAGCTACGTCCAAAAAAGTAAAGAGCATTTGTATATGTTTAAATTCTATGAAAAATAAACAATTTTATCAAAGCAACCCTCAAATTCAAAATTTTATTATCCAATTAAAATAGTTGTTATCATTTGTTGTCATGGCTACACAATAATTTGGAAAAAATAATAAATATTTTGTCAAAGGTTACTTGTTCCACATATTTTTATTTTAAAATTTAAGAAAATTTATAATTTTAATTTAGAATAAACAACTTTTCTTAAAATATTTTGCTTGCGGCGAATAAAAAATAGTATATGATGCACGGACGTAAGCTATTTTGGACTTAATGTGGGTGCAAATCTCGGCTAGCGCCTCGATTTGCAAACTCCACATCCGTCCAAAATCTTTAGCTTTACGTCCTAGCATCATAATGTACTATTGTGGTCATATGTGCGGAAAAGTAGATTTTTCTTTTATTCTCTTCTAGTATAAAACTGAATTTTTTTTTCGTGCATGTGTTACAAAAAATATTTTTGGCGCTAGTGCAAAATATTAAACTTTTGGCACAGTACTAGTATATAGTGCAAAAAGTAGTAACTTTTTGCAAGATCGTAGAAATTTTTTTTGAAGCGTTTCCGCACTTTTGTTTTGTTCAATAATTACTCGTTAAATAATTAAAAATAAAAACAAATTGTTATTAATAGCGCTTAAACTAGAAATTAGCCATATCTTATTTACCTGATTTAGAATTTACAACGAAATTTACTTACAGTTTTAATGCTGATCTCATCATGTTCCAATTTAATTGGCCCAGCATTATTAGAAGGAGTTATAGTTTCCTCACTCACGGTTTCATTTATTTCTTTTTTAATTTTCTCACCTATTGCTGACTGAAATTGAATTAAAATTGTTAGTTTCAATTTATTTCTATAATTACGGTAAAATATATACCTCTTGCAAATTTTCCGGTTCTAATTTAATGTTTATTTCATCTCTACTTACGAATTTTTCCATTTTAATTTATAAATTTAAATATTTTGTCAACACTCGACTCACTGTCACAAAAAACAACGGCGCTAAAACACCAACAAAATCTGATATACGTGGTTTTAGAAATCGTTACTTTGGAAAAAACGTAAAGGTTCGATGACACTAGGTTAGTTTACAATCTACTCGCCAGCGAGTATACAATCTGATTGTAAACTCGCTCAGTGTCATCGTGTTCACTATCTAACTAGCAGATTGTAAACTATCTCATGAAAAAAATGAAAGCCGGGCTACTTTACTCGCTACTAGCTGGATTGTAGCTGCTGCTAGTAGGATTGTACAATTTTACTTTTTAGTGTGAATCACAAAACATTGTTAGATTATTTTCAAAGTGATTTCAAATAATTTAGCAACGATTTAAAAAAAAAATTCAAACAAAAATAATTAATTTAAAATCATTTTCAAATTTAGGGCCGTATCGACAGACGCAACTACAACTTTTAGTTGTAGTCACAGTTTTTTCGAAATTGATGTTCAAAACTGGTATTTTTAAACCACGAATTTAGTTGAGATTTTGATGGTATTTTTAAACGTTATTTAAAACTATAATTTTTCGAACACAGCATTAATTAGAAATCAGTAATTATGTATTAAAATTTATTGCAATATTAATAATAATGTAATTGTAGTAAAAACAACTTAAATACAACACAAAACAATATTGATTTGCAAGATTAACAATTATGTTGAGTTTTCAATTGTTTAAATTTTTTATAAAAAAGACAATTGAAACACACATACATGTTAATGTTTCAAAACATTTTATTATAAAATATTATTTGACAACGTATTGATTTAAAAATATCTATCATCGAATTTTAACCGTCAATTGTAAGTGTAAATTTAATCACCGATATCCATGACTAAATCTGCAACTACAACTTTAATCTACATTTAAAACTGACGATTTAATGTGGTTTAAAAATACCAAAACTGACACTTTAGTTGTAGTTGCGATTTTAGTTGGGTTTGTCGATAAGGCCCTTAATATTAACTTCTTTGTAAGTATTTGTATTATAATTTATATATATATATATATATATATATATATATATATATATATATATATATATATATATATATATATATATATATATATATATATATATATATATATATATATATATATATATATATATATATATATATATATATATATATATATATATATATATATATATATATATATATATATATATATATATATATATATATATATATATATATATATATATATATATATATATATATATATATATATATATATATATATATATATATATATATATATATATATATACAAGAATTAACAATTTTAAGTAACAGGATAACTGTATGATTTTATTTGATTTTATTTTGATGCTGGGATAGTTTCCGTTTTTTATTTTATATGGTTGCATTTGATTTTAGCGGTATACAAATCTATTCAAAATTTTCAAAATAAACACGGTTTATTATTAAATATTAATTATGTTACATTCACCAACTCGCAAATTGAGAAGTAGTAGCACAACTACACCCTTGGATATTTTGTTGGATAAGAAGATGTTGATCAAGTCCAGCCGCTTGTTTTAAACGCTCAGAATACGGCTAAAATTACACTGTCATCGATTTATAATGAGTTGATGGCTTTGAAAGAGTCATCGATAGTATTTCACTTGAATCTGGAGGCTAATTTGAACAGTATCAGGAAAGAAAACGGCGAACTTAAAGATATGGTTGGTGAGCTGCATGTTGCGCTTAAAAATCTTAGAGCAAATTGCAAGCCGTTCTCGGGTGTGGCAAGTTCAAATGATTCAAGAACATCTGTGGTGGTTGAGTTACCTGTTGTGACGAATAAGGTGAAGGAGGCGGTAAATAAAAACATTAAATCTTCTAAAGATAGTCCTGCTTCTAAGTCTTCAAAAGATATACCTGCTTCTAACAACATCCAATCTGGATCCAAAATTGTAAGCAAATCAAAAGGATCTAGTATTAATGTAGGTGCTTCTGAACCTTTATCTACTGGTTCGGTAGAAACTGGGAATAAAAACTCGTCTGAAGTGATAATCGGCAGTGGTATGCTAAATACGTCACTACGGACAGTTCAACCTCTCAAATGGTTGTTTGTGTCTAGGTTGCATAAGGAAGTTAATTATGAAGATGTTAGGAACTACATTAAAAGTAAATTTGATATTGAAGATATGGTACTAACGCAATTGAAACCTAAAGGTGACGATGGTAACCGTGGCTATGTATCTTTTAAAATTGGTGTTTCTGGTAGCACATTTGATTTAATGCTTGCTCCTGAAGTATGGCCTGATGGTGCTCTGGTAAAAGAATTTACAAACCGTGCCAAATATGGGAACCGTTTTTTACGCCCACGCTTGACTCAAGAGGGCTTAAAGTAAATCACAACATATACGATGGTCATCAAAATGTAGGGGTTATTGGATCAAATGCTTCTGATAATTCTTATTCAACTTCACTCAAAATTTACTATCAGAATGTTAGAGGCTTACGTACAAAAACTATTCAATTTTCTTTAGCTTTAAGTGACAATGATTATGACATTGTAGTTTTAACTGAAACATGGCTTTCTCCTGATGTCTTTGATTCGGAACTATTTTCTAGCAACTACGTAGTTTTCAGGTGTGATCGTTCATATTCTCGAGGCGGAGGTGTGCTGATTGCATTAAAATCTGACTTTATTTCCAAAAAGATTGATTTTGTATCGCCATTGGACTGTGAGGCTGTGTGGGCTAAAGTTAAAACTCCTTTAAGGAAGTTTGTGATTGGAGCTCATTACATTCCCCCCAGTTCTAATTTAATATTTTATTCTGAGCACTGTAACATCATAACGTCTATTGTTGAATCTATTGACGATAGTACAATAGTACTGGTGTTCGGCGATTTCAACTTACCGTATATATCTTGGCAAATGAATTCTAATAGCCTTCTACCTAATAATAATCTCTCTGCTCTTGAGTCTCATTTTGTAGACTCTCTAGCATCCTTAGATTTGAATCAAATTAACGGCATAGTTAATTCTCGTGGTCGGTTATTGGATTTAGTTTTTGTATCCGGGAACTTCTTTGAATCATTGTATAATTTGGAGGAATGTCATGAATGTTTGGTTAAAAACGATGAACATCATAAGTCAATTCTTCTAACAATTGATCTTGGTAATATTGAATTTGTAAGTAATGTTAAGAGTTCGTATTTAAACTTTAATAAAGGTGATTACATTAATTTAAATTTATTTTATGATGATGTTGATTGGTTAGCGCTGTTTGATTTTTGTGACTTGGATCTTGCACTGAAGAGATTCTACGAGGTAATAGCTCTAGGAATTCAAAATTTCATTCCAATTTGTGCAAAGCGTCAACCGAAAACAAATCCATGGTCGGATAACGCGCTTCGGCGGGCCAAAAACCGTATGAATCGGTTACGGAAACAGTATACAACCCGTTTTCATCTATCCAGCTACTGTGCGTTTAGAAATGCTCGGCATGCCTTTAAAAAAATGCAACGATTAAAGTTTCGTAAATACGTAAGTAATATTGAACTTGGAATAAACAGGAATCCTAAGAAATTCTGGTCTTTCATAAAATCGAAGAGAGGCATTTCTGGTTATCCTCGATTTATGAAATTCCGATCTCAAGAGTCTGAATGTTCTTCTGTAGTAAGTGAAATGTTTTCAACGTTTTTCTCTTCAAACTTTTTACCAGTGTCTGAATCGTGTAAATTGTCTGAATCGTTATCTGGTTCCGATGATGATCAAGCTATTGCTAGCATTGGTTTCATTAGCCTTGATGTTAATCAAATTTGTGAATATCTTTGTAGCCTTAAATCTAATCATAATTCTGGTCCCGATAATCTACCTGCCATTATTTTGCGCAACTGTGCTTTTTCTCTAGCTTATCCCTTGCAATTGTTATTTAATAGATCACTTGAAGTTGGATTTGTTCCCGCTTGCTGGAAGTCTTCGTATGTCATTCCGGTGTATAAAAGTGGAGATAGATCATTAGTTGAAAACTATAGACCCATTTCTATTCTATCTGCTACCCCTAAGTTGTTCGTATGTATTGTTCGGGATGTATTGTTTAAGGAGATTGGAAAGTGTGTCATTCCCCAGCAACATGGTTTTTTTCCTGGCAGATCTGCTTCTACAAATATGATTGAATTTGTTGATTTCGTTGTGAATACAATAGAAGAGGGTGAGCAGGTGGATGTAGTATTCACCGATTTTAAAAAAGCTTTTGATAGAATTTCTCACGAAACTGTAATATCTAAGTTGCGCTGCGCTGGTGTTCACTCTGCCATGCTTTTGTGGTTAGCTTCTTATCTTGAAGATAGAATACAAAAAGTGAAATTAAGGGATCGTATATCGTCTAGGATAGACGTTACTTCAGGGGTGCCACTGGGTAGTCACCTTGGACCTCTACTATTTTTAATATTTATTAATGACGTTGGTAGTTGTCTGATGCACTCAAAATTTTTGCTGTATGCAGATGATATGAAAGTATTTGTTAAAATAGTTACATTAAATGATTGTAAGCTTCTTCAACAAGATTTAAACCGTTTTACTGTATGGTGTCAACGAAACAAATTGGAACTTAATATTGGGAAATGTCGAGTTATGAGTTTTTATCGGAAGAAAAATCCCATAAGCTACGCGTACAATTTTAACAGTACTGTTATTGAAAAAGTGAATGTACATAAGGATCTTGGCATTCACCTTGATTGTAGCCTAAATTTTATTCAACATACTGAAACAATAATAAATAAAGCCAATGCTATGCTTGGATTTATGTTTAGAACATGTAAGGATTTCCGAGATGCTTCTACGTTTAAAACATTGTTTTTTTCTTTAGTTCGATCACAATTAGAATATTTATCTATAATTTGGAACCCACATTATGTTGCTCGAGTTAATC
>CAVNZG010001623.1:0-30794 GCA_963693315.1 Diogma glabrata
TTATATACTAGCGAACAACGAACAACAAAAACGAAACTTTTTTTTCTCATTCATTTCAGTCGTCTTTTGTCTTTGAACAAAGGATGGTTTTCGAGTCGTCGGAATAAAAGAGATTATATGCGTAATATGCGTAATAATGTTGATTTTATGAATGATATTTTATGAATGATATTTATGATGATATTTTATGAATGATATTTTCTTTTTTATATATTAGCTATCGAACAACGAACAACAAAAACGAAACTTAAAAATTTATTTTCGTTTTTAAATCATTCATTTCAAGACAAAAGACGGTCTTTCAGCAAGGACGGTTTTCGATATTATTTCGATTATTTTGTTTATTGATATAAAGATATTTGCGTAATATTTTTCTTTGTTTTCTTATTATAGGAGGGCTATTATTTTGAAAACGTACATTTTTTTGTTGATTTTTAAATTTTTGATTTTTAAAAAATCTGAAATTTTGATATTTTGTTGGTATTGACGAAAGGAAAAAAGTTGTTTCTGCTTTTATTTTTTGTGTACTCTGAATCGGCGTTATGCGCGGTTGAATTTTTTGAGGCTTTTTCACGTAGTTTTGGTAATGGTTTAAAACTTGAAACTTTATTTTCTTTTTTTATATTTATTTTCTCTTAGTTAGTTTATACAGTTCCTTTGAAGTTTAGAGAATTTAGTTTATGAATTGATTTAAAAAAGTTATTTCTGCTTTTATTTTTTGTGTACTCTGAATCGGAGTTATGCGCGGTTGAATTTTTGAGGCTTTTTCACGTAGTTTTGGTATTGGTGTCAATGTTTTGTGAATAGGTGCCACAAATTTCATCCGACTTAAGTATATTTTTGCAAGTAAAAATAACTTAATAATTGAAACTAGGAGGGCCCGGCGTGCTTCGCTACGCTTATTAGTGATCCAATAAGCTTACTTGAAAACTTATTTGATCGCTAATTTTTCATATATCCGAACTGATCAGCTAGAGTTTTGATTTTTTTTCATTCATATATTTAAAAAGAAAAATTAAAAATTATATGCTAGCATTTCTCATTACCACTTTTTGAAATCATTGCTTCTACGTCAACAAAATGTCTACGCAAAAACTTTATTTATAAGCGTAGCGAAGCACGCCGGGCCCTCCTAGTTTTCATAAATTTGATTCAAAGTGAATTAGTGTTTTAGTGCAATTTGCAAATAAAAAATTGTTAGTGACAGAATTAAATAAAATTAAAGTGACGTACATTAAATTAATTCCTGTTTTTTTTTGCTAATTTTATTGTTCTTTTGTGAATATTTTAGAACTCAGAGTTGGTAAACCTTATATATGCGTTAATATGCCTACCGACAACTGTGCAAAGTGTAAACTTAAGGTAACGGATAGAGAAAGTTTGCGTTGCTATGGTAAATTCAAAATGAATTTTCATCCAACATGCATCGATTGGGGATTTGAAAAGTGGGTTAAGCTTTTCAAAGAATGTGCATACGCTAAATTTGTATGCAGTGATTGCAACAATTCTTTGGAAGATCTGTTATACCATGAACTCGACAAGATCAGTTCAATCATTGGAGGATTAAAGGAAGCGTACAACCAAACCAATAATATCATTACAAAATCTTTAGATGAGATGAAGACTCAATCTATGATTGTTAAAGAAAACAAGCCTTCGTATGCATCTGTTGTTAAATCTAATCCAACCAAAGGTGTTTTAGTACAACCAAAAACGCACCAGGATTTTAAAATGACGAGAAAAGAAATTAAAGACTACATTGATCCAACAACTATACCAATAATGGGAACTAGAAATTTTAGAAATGGTGGCATATTGCTACAATGTGAAACCAAAGAAGCGGCTGAAATTGTTGAAAAGGCAACTAAAGAGACTTTAGCATACAAATACAATGTAACAATAGCTCCTGAGTTGAATCCACGAATAAGAATTTTTGGAATTACTGATGAAATGGATTCCGCTGAATTAGTTTCCACGATAAAACAAAAAAACCATTTTCTTAAAGATAGTGAAATTAAAGTAATGCTATTTGTCAAAATTCGAAGAGGTTATTCGTATGAAGCTGTGATTGAAGTGGATCCAACCTCATTCAAAAATATAATCGAAGCCGAAAAACTCAATTTAAAGTTTGATAGATGCAGAGCTGTAGAATCAATACATATAACAAGATGCTACAATTGCAATGGATACTCACATAAGGGAGGGTCGTGTCATCATCCTAAAAGTTGTCCCAAGTGTTCTGAACAACATAGTTTCTCAGAATGCTCCAATGAAAATGTTAAATGTGTCAATTGTCACACAGCAAACGAAAAACTGAACTTAAAAATTAAAACAGACCACCCTGCTTGGAGCTCCGAATGTCCCAGTTACAAAAAACAGATGAGCAGATTGAAACAAAAAATATGCTACAAATAGCAACTATTTAACTTTGATATAATGTATACCAACATACGTAGTTTAACACAAAATTTTGACGGATTAGAACATATCTGCAACCAGTTTAATCCACCGTTAATTCTTTTAAGTGAAACTAGAACAATTTGCGATATGAATAATGCTGAGTTTGACTTAAAAAATTATAACCTTATTCGTAATAATTCGGATTCTAGGCAAACAGGAGGTGTAGCATTGTGCATTTATAAAACAATCAAATATGAAGTTATGTCCTCAGTAGTGATCAGTCGAGTTTGGTTCCTAGCTATTAAAATCCATAAAGGATTCACACCAGGTATTTATGGCGTTCTATATCGTAGTTTTCAAGCGTCTGAGGCTGAATTTTTAAAAGCTCTTGATGAGTGGCTGGATGAGGTTATTGACTTAAGTAAAATTAATTTTGTGATAGGAGATTTTAATATTGATCCTGATCGGGATGCATTTTACGGTTCTAAGCTTATGAGTGTTATTGAAGACTAGTGTTTGACACAAAAAATTACAAACTATACTCGAATAACAGAAAAAAGCAGGAGTAAAATCGACATTTTGCTTACCAATTGTGAAGACACGCAATGCAATAATATAAATATAAATAAAATCGCTGACCACAATATCGTATTTTCCAAATTTCAAAATCGTCCAAAAGTAATCATTGAAGAAAAACAAATAACATGCTGGAAAAATTACAGTCGTGATAATCTTATTAATGAGCTAAATAATAATATAAAGATGGATTTTGATTGCAATGATGACTTTATAATATATGATGGTTTAATGAAAACGCTTTTGGAAGTAGTAAAAAACATGGTAAAACTGAAAACAATCAGAAACACAATTGATAATCGGTGGTACACTCCTGACCTAAAGGAACTAAGATTAAAACGAAACTCTAAGCACAAACTTGCTAAATTCACAGAAAAAACTAAAGATTGGGATGACTATAAGAACACAAGAAACCTATATAAACAACTATTGCGTAGCAAAAAAAATAAGTATATATCTGATAAGATAATTTGTCATAAAAATGATCCTAAATCTCTTTGGAAAATATTGAAATCATTATATACGAGTAATACAAACAAAACATTTAACTTAGTGTTTGACAATATAACAGTGATAGATCCAGCGGAGTTGGCAGAAAAACTTAATTCAGTGTTTATTAATAGCATAGAAGATATTTACAACAATTTAGAGCCGGGGATATATAATCCAAAGTACAAAAATCTAAATATCAAAGAAAATTTAAAGTTCGAAATGGTTACTTCTGAAGATCTGCAAAAAGTTGTGTTGTGCCGTATTTCTCATTACAAATTTTCAATCACTATTTCCTAGAAATACAAACTCTAAATCTTTCTAAAATCGCAATATTAGTTTCACATACCAATAAATGTTCTCTAAACACATTTTCAAAACTGAAATTTTCTTTTAATCTCTAGCCGATACTTTTATAAAGAATAAAACTATAAAATATTATCATTTATCACAATTTTAGTCGTTACTAAGAATTTTCTTTTAATCTCTAGCCGATAGTTTTATAAAGGATAAAACTAATAACATTAATATTTCTCATGCTAATAAACTTTAAAATCATCTAAAAGCAAAATAAAACTTTAAATATTTTTTCACACTCCTTTATCAACAAAAAAATTTATTTTAGTTTCTTAGAAATAAGTTACAAAATTGCATAATTTCTTTTGTCCGACAAACCTTTTTCCCAAAATATTAAATTTAATAAAATTATTCCTATTTTGTTTTTGTTGTTTTTTTTAATGTAATAAAATGAAATTTAGTATATAAGATTTAGTTGTTAAGAAAATAATTGTAGTTTTAATAATATAATTCAAGTCGCACAGTCGATGCAGTTTCAACAAAGTAGTTTGAAAGATAGAGTTCAAGTAATGCAGTAGTTTTAATAACTTAATTCAAGTCGCACAGTCGATGCAGTTTCAACAAAGTAGTATAAAAGAATAAGTTTAAGTAAGTAACTCAGTTGAACACAACCATTCAAATATACACAGTTCTAGTGAAATCAGATCTCAATCAGTTCTCAAATCAGTCTTTGAGTTTAAGAAATATTTTAAGTTAGTCATTTTTAGAAAAAGTAATTTTTTAGTAAAAGTTAAAAGTGCAAATTTTAATTAAATAAAAACTTTCAAAATTAAAAATGTTAATACAAAAAGAATTTACAAATAAATTTTTAAAATAAAAACTAAAACTAAAGTGGTTAAATATTAAATAAATAAAAATTGTTCAATTTTTAAATAAGAATAAAAACAAAGTTTAAGTGTTTCATTTAATAAAAATATAACCCCGGGTATAACAGTTGTTAGTAAAAGTAAAGTTGAAAGTAAAACAGTTTTAAATGATGCTATGTTCTCTGAGAAATTTACAAATGAGTTTGTTAATATTATTAATAAATCCCTCGAATATGGTATTGTTCCTGAAAAATGGAAAGTATTGACGGTTATACCAATTCCTAAAGTAGTTTGTCCTAAAACTGCGGCAGATCTTCGGGGAATTAATATTCTAGCTATATTTATGAATCAGTTCTTGAGCAGATTGTAAAAACAAAGCTTGTTAAGCATCTTGAATTTAACAAAATACTAGCTGAACAACAATCAGGCTTTCGACGTGGTCATTCCTGTGAAACTGCAATCAATTTAATGATAGTCAACTGGAAAAATAATCTTGATATGGATTTGGTCATCTGTAGCGTTTTTCTTGACTTTAGAAGAGCTTTCGAAACTGTAGACAGAGATATACTGTTGGAAAAAATGAAACGATATGGAATCACTGGTACAGAGTATAGATGGTTTCAGAATTATTTAAGCAACAGAAAACAATCAGTCAAAATTCAGAACTACAAAATCAACAGAGTTATTTAACAATTTAGGAGTACCACAAGGATCCGTTCTTGGTCCACTTTTATTTTTATTGTATATAAATGATCTAGTTAATGCTGTTAAACATTGTCAACTAAATATGTTTGCTGACGATACATTACTCAGTGCTACCGATGCGACTATAGAAGAAGCGGTCGGAAAAATAAATGAAGATTTATCCAACGTTTGTAATTGGTTAAAGTACAACAAACTTTCAATAAACATTCAGAAAACGAAATGTATGACCATAACTTTTAAACAAAACATCAATCATGACATCAATGTCATTATAGATAGCAGTTGTATTGAACGAGTTGACAAATATAAATATTTAGGTGTGGTTATTGATTCTAAACTAAATTTCAACGAGCATTTAGATTTTATTAAAAAGAAAATGAACAAAAAACTTGGTCTATTTAAACGAATACAAAACAAAATGTCATTTGAAAGCAAGAAAACATTTTATAAATCTCTAATAACCCCTCATGTGGACTACTGTTCTTCAATTTATTTTATAATGACTCAATAACTCAAATAGGTGTTCTGCAAAAATTCAAAATAAATTCCTGAGAGTAATTTTAAAAGCTAAACGAAGTACGCCAATTAAAGAAATGCGTCGCCCTTTTCGACCTACACCAAAATAACTTTTTGTGTATGTTCCGGGAAATAATGTCTGGAAAAAATTCGTGAACTGGCCATATCCGGGTACCAGTTAAGTGGCAAGAGCCTAAAAAAAACGAATAATCTAGAGCGCTATAACTTCTGTTTGAATCATAATATTTTAATAAACTTTATAAATATTGAATATTTGAACATATTTCTATCATTTTTATCCAAATGACAACTTTGGCGTTCCAGGTTCCTGCAAAATCAGCTGTTTTAAAAAGTTGCCTAAACCTGTTTTGTCCTTGATCTAGCTGAAAATGGCCAAGCTCACATTTCAAAACTTTTTTACACAAAGATACAATATAAATCTTTCTAAAATTAAAAAAAAAATAGTTCAAGTCTAAAGGTTGAGACCCCAGCGCTGTTGAAATGAAAACAAACGCAAAAGGCGATGCTTTCATCATGTTTCAGTTTATGTTATATAAATCTTAACATTTAAGCATACTTTTAAACTATAGCTTCAAAAAATTTCAGCTTTCTAACCCAAGAGGTTCCATTTTTATAAGCATTATAATGCACCTCTTGCAAGAAAAATATCAAGCCATTTACTACAGGGTTGTTCCTTTACGCGTAATCTAAAATAGATTACATTACATGTAATCTATGTAATGTAATCTATGTCATCTAAGTAAATTTGGCGTAATCTATTAATTTTGATTTATGAAGAAATATGTGGAAATATTGTATTATCCCTACTGAAAATTTTTTCTTAAAAGACATGATCAAAAAATATAAAAATACAAAAAAAGAAAGATTTACGTCCATCAACACCTTTGAACGTATGTTGTTGTGGGACCTTGGTCTTAAAAGGTTTTTATGTGTTATTGTGACACATATTGTAATTCCTACTACACAACACATTTTATTAAAAAAAAAAAAAAAAAAAAAAATAATATTGTCAAAAACAAGATCTTGCGATCTTGAAAAAAGTTAATTTATTGCTAAAAAATTTTAGAATTCACATATCAATTAAATAGATTACATTATAGTTTACATTATAGATTACACGGAAATAACTCGCTAATTTACACGTAATCTATGCGTAATCTATACATGTAAAGTAATCTATTTTGTCTACGGCACAACCCTGATTTAATACCATAGAAAATGATCAAATTTTCTTTTGTTTTTATTTTTTTTCACTTTTTCACCGTTCGAAAAAAGATTAAATAAGAACAAAAAAAACAACAACAAAGATGATTTAGAATTAAAATTGTTTGATAATGTTTGATTATAAATTATGTGTGATGGTATAATTGTAGTTGTGACGTAGTTGATTTGATCTTTGGTGGGCGTTCATTTGATCTTTGGTGTATTTAATGTGTTATGACTAATTTTAACCAAATTAAACAAAACTGTTTCGCAAATGCATAAAGCAGTTTCGGTTAATGTATTTAATGTCTTGATTTTAAAATTTTTTGTTAATGGACGTTGTTTGAAAAAATGAAGAAAAATTCGAATTTCAGTCGTACTAAAAATCTTTAAAATTAAATATCTTAAGAACAAGAGTTAATGCCTCTTTGTAAATTTGATATATTTTAGAGTAATAGTTCAGAAATATTATTCAAATAAGGGCAATTATCTCGGAATGAGAGATAGTCAGCTATAAACTTTTAAAAACCTTTATTTTGGCACCCTAAATCTTGTCTCAAAACCTACTTATCGTAGGGTGTCCGCGACTACAGATATTCCAAGGTCAAAGGTCAAAAAATCGATTTTTTACACATTTATTGTAAATATCTCGTTTCCTATGGGCTTTATGCTATTTGTATCTATTATAAATATTGTAGAGGACTAAATTCTCTACAACTTTTGTTTAAACATTTTTTTATATGTATGATATGATATTTGACTTGTGAATTATTTAAATTAAAATAGTTTTTTTGTTTAAGCCAATTGGCTTAAACCAAAAAACAATTTTAATTTAAATTTTTTTAATATATATTGAACCATTTTCGAGATAGAGGACAGAGCGCGCGCAGTGTTTAACTATTTAGAGTATCATTTGAGGTCAACCTGTAGTCCCGATTCAAAACATGCTGTATAAAGTTTATAAATTATTGATAAATATATAATTCTAAATAATTTTCATGTTTTATTAACTATTACGTTATAATTAATATTTTTTTTAATAATTCAGTATCTATTTATTTAATAACACTTACCTACTCGTGTAATTATAAAGTTATTAAGGGAAATACTTTAATTACATTTTAAGTAGAAAATAATTACATACATAAGTACATCTTTATTGAAATCCGTAAACTTATAGATTCTTTTAAACTTCTGCGCTCTTTAGAAAAGGAAAAAAAAAACTTTTGTAAAAACACTCGAGAAACTTCAGAATTTGGATCAAATTGCTGCAGCATTTGAAGAAGAAAACTGCCCGGTTCAATCATTATTTGAGAATGGAGTGCGAACCTTGTTGGCAATCGATAATGCTCCAAAATCTGCTGACTGTATCGATCGTCTTCGCTATGCACAGTTTATCAAGTTAACAAAACTGCATAAACCTGTGCAGTTATCAAATTTTGCACCATAGAGTGCAGCAGCTCACCAACATTTCCACCGTGTTTATTATCGAGTTCAGAACTGGTTAGGGCATGATTTGGAACCCCAGAATTGGGGTTGGATAATGCGTGAGAATTCCTGTAACCTGTTATGACAATGAATCCACCTGCTCCGGAGGAATTGCTTAACACAATATTCTACAACTGCAGGAATGGTTGTGGTTCGCGATGTGGATGCAGGAAAGCAGAGTTGCAGTACTCTTTAGCTTGCGGCCAGTGTAATGGGCAAGCTTGTCTTAATGCTTCACCATATCAGAGTGATATCAATGAAGACGGTACTTTTGATCCCGAAATCCTGGAAGAACAGACAAATGAAGTTGAAGACGAGAACACAGAGGAATTTGAAATTTTACAGCGACTGGGAGACAATGATGAAGAAGAAGAAGAAAATTGAAATTAGAAGTTGTAGTTCGTATTATTATTATTCAATTTTTTAAATTTCAACGTTCATAGATGTATGGAATGTTATTTTTCAATAAAAACATTAATTAAAAATTTAATTCTTTTCTTTTTATTTAGGTAGGAAGTAATTAGTATAAATCAGATTAGAATTAAAAAATAATTAAAGTATTTCCCTTAATAACTTTATAACTACACGAGTTGGTAAGTGTTATTAAATGAATAGATACTGAATTATTGAAAAAATTTTTTAATAATAACGTAATAGTTAATAAAAAATGCAAATTATTGTAATCAATGTAATTCTTAACACTAATTAAACAAATTAACAATACACGAATCTTGCCCCCAGACATTACTTGTCTTTGCAAGCTATTGCGATTAGAAATTAATTTTAAAATCTTCTATTAAAATTGTAATTAATTTTGATCTTAAAATAAAGATAAGAAAAAAAAAAAAAAAAAAAAAAAAATTATTTAGAATTATATATTTACCAATAATTTATAAACTTTATATAGCATGTTTTGAATCGGGACTACAGGTTGACCTCGAATGATACTCTAAATAGTTAAACACAGCGCGCGCTCTGTCCTCTATCTCGAAAATGGTTCAATATATAAAAAAATGTTTAAACAAAAGTTGTAGAGAATTTAGTCCTCTACAATATTAAATTCGCAATTTAATTTCAAAGTTACATCGGATTGGCAGAATTTTCATTTTTCATGCATGTTGGGGTGCCCCCAATGCTCAAACTATGCACTCTAAAAATATTTTAAAATAAGTTGTATTTTTTATTTTGTCCATACAAAGGCATGTAAGTAATGCCAAGTTTCAGGAAAATCAAAAATGGTCAAGTTTTCACAACTCTGTCTAGAACACGTTTTTCATCTATAGTGTATTCTTTTCGACTGTACTGAACAAGTTCCAACACCGAATTATCGAAATTTGTATTCTTTTGAGTTGCACCAACACAGAATTATGATTTCGATCGTATTCTTTTGGAAACAGAATTGTTATTTTGTCCACACCGAGTACAATTAAATAGCATCGTAGAAATTGGTGGTGTAGAAGTTGTACTGAATTTTTTTTGTTATTTTTGTCTGTTTATCGTATTCAGGATGTTTTTAGGATTCCGTTTTTTATACGGAACACTATTGGTGAGAGTACAACGTGTTTTTCACATTATTTCGATTATCTCGTGAACCATTAATCCGATGAACTTAAAATTTGAGGTGCTTATAAAACTCACCTATCCACACAAGATGGCGGTTAAAAAATAAATAAAGTTGGGCTCGTTTGTTTTACAGAGGTACGATGTAAAGCCTTTGAGAACATACATTTTTTTATCGAGACGAGTTAAGAAAACGAGACGAGAAAAATTACGTTTTCTCTATGTTTTATTGCCCCGATTAACGCCGACCCTATTTCATCGAAAGTCTTGAAATATATTTGGAATGACAGAAAAATGAGTAGGTTTTTAATGAAAACTATAGAAAAGTGGCAGATACTCATAAGGGGTAAAAACATCATTTAGAACCAGGTCAAGTGAGGTGTCATTTGAAAGAGAACTTGATTTTGCCATTTCGTTTAGAATTTTGCAATGCATAGTTTTTGAATTATGTATTGTCAAAAAAGTGACACAAAAAATTGAACCCCCCTTGCATTTCGAGCTTAATTTACAGAAAAATTTGAAAAAATTCACAGAGACTGGAAGTTTGATAAACTCTGAACGAAAATTATAGCGAAGTCTCAAATAATTATATTTTTGTGCTTCTAAGGGATTGAGGTGGGGAAGGTGAAAAAAACCCAAGCGAGTGGGGTGTCATTTGAAACAGCACTTAATTTAAGAACCATTGCAATTTTTTTAGAATTTTGCGGTGCACAGTTTTTGAGTTATTCTAAAAAATGTGCAAATTTCAGACCGCCCCCCCCCCTTACGTTTCGACACTGATAGACAGGAAAATTTGAAAAAATTCACAGAGACAGGAAGTTTGCTATATTTTGAACGAAAATTATAGTGAACTCTCAAATAATTATATTTCTGTGTGTTTAAGGGATGGGTGTAAGGGGGGTAAAAAAAACTTTTTTTGACCCCAGCGAGTGGGAAATCATTGGAAAGAGCACAAAATTTAAAAAACATTGCAAATATTTTTTTAGAATTTTGCGGTGCACAGTTTTTGAGTTATTCTAAAATATGTGCAAATTTCAAACCGTTACACTCCCCCCACTCCTCCCTTATGTTTCGACACTGAAAGACAGAAAAAATTGAAGAAAATCTTTTTTGGATAACAGGTATGAATTTTATGAAAATATTGTATATATATATATATATATATATATATATATATATATATATATATATATATATATATATATATATATATATATATATATATATATATATATATATATATATATATATATATATATATATATATATATATATATATATATATATATATATATATATATATATATATATAGTTTATATATATAGTATATATAAAGAGTATATATATATATATATATATATATATATATATATATATATATATATATATATATATATATATATATATATATATATATATATATATAAATATATATATATATATATATATATATATATATATATATATATATATATATATATATATATATATATATATATATATATATATGTATATATATATATATATATATATATATATATATATATATATATATATATATATATATATATATATATATATATATATATATTATATATATATATATATATATATATATATATATATATATATATATATATCAGTGGCGTGCAGTGGGTTTCGATAGACGGTAAGCAGATTATATAAAAAAAACAGACCATTTTTCAATTTATCGCCACATGATTGTTCTTCCATTGTATTGATTGCATGACGTGATAAGGTTTTGGCAGATCAGTCTGCACCAATATCTGTAAAAGCTAAGAGTCTTTCAAAAACTTCTTCTGTTTTAGTTACAAATCGTCCTATTGTAGACAACTGCGACTTATAAGAAATTTCTGATGTTTCATCAAGAAGTATGGCAATAAATAAACAATATTTGATTTCGAAAAAATTTGAGTTTTTTAGATCAACACCTATTGATTCACTCAAATCATTTTGTATATGATTGAAAATGCCTAAAAATACTTTGGGTTCCTATAAAAATGTGTCGAATTCTTGATCATATATTGATAACACTTTCAACATTATAACACTACTGAATAATTTGAAAAATTGATTGATTAATATAATATGGCTTTGTGTTTACTAACGGCATTAAAAAAATTATTCAAATTATGATAACCAATCGTAGGTTTAAATACCCTTTTCTTTAGAACATAAAATAAACATTTAAAAAAAATGAAACAGACTTCAGAAACAACAAAAGAGGCACAAAAAAGTGAACAATATCTCAATTGCGGCTTTTAGAGACAAAAATACATATTAATTTTGATTAATTTAATTTAATTATACTTAACTACAGAAAATTACACTTTTAAACAAAGATGTTATATTATAAAACTTATATTTTATTATAATTATTATAGTTGTTGTAATAGTTATTGTATTATAAGATTTATTTGTAGTACAAAACTGTTGGAAATCGATGCCAAGCATGAGATGTCAATGGTGGTACCGACTTCGAACATTTTGTATTGAAAATAAATTTCATAATATAAAAGCTATTATAAAAAAATTACTTTTACAATATAATATCTTTGTTTAAAAGCGTAATTTTTTGTATGTAACTAAGTATAATTAAATTAAATTAATCAAAATTTATACGTATTTTTGTCTCTTAAAGGCACAATTGAGTTATTTTTCACTTTTTTGTACCTCTATCTGAAGCCGGTTTTATTTTTTTAAAGAGTTTATTTATTTTTTCATTTTGTGTTGTCATAAAATCAAAAGGCGGCTAAGAAAGTGTTTTTGAAGTAATAACTTAAAATCGCGGCAAGCATTCATCGATGAAAATCTAACAAACATGGTTTTATCATATTTTTGAAAAAGGGGATATTTTCTGTCATAAAAAGGAATTTAGGACCATTTCGGCATCTATATCAATTAAATACAACTCAAACCGTCCAAATAGATTAAGCTGTTGCAAAGAAATCGGCGAAAATACATGAAAAATATATTTTTTTTCAATTTCCTGAACAACGACCGTTTTCCACGTATTATAAATATATGGGACGACCTCGGCATCTATCTTAATAGAATACATTTGAATACAATCGAGTGAGCTGTTTTCGAGAAATCGGCGAAAATACATAAAAAATATGTATAGTTTTTCCTATTTTCTGAAAATAATACATTTTGCTACAAGAGATGAAAACGCTGCTTTTTGTGAGTGAAAATTTGTTCACGAGAGCCGTTAACGTCCAGTGGGACAAGTTCACGATCGTAAAATGTTTTTATCTCACGTAGGAAATACAATTTTTTCTATGATAGTAAATATATAATAGTATATTTTCCTACAAGAGATGAAAATATTGTTTTTTTCGTGAGTAAACATTTGTTCACGAGACGCGCTAGCGTCAAGTGAAACATGTTGACGAACGAAAAACGTTTTTATCTCGCGTAGGAAATGCAATTTTTTCTATGATAGTAATATATAATCGATATTTACTATAAATCATAGAGTTAGAAATCGACAACAAAACATTCAAAATTCATATTCTATTTTTTCATGGTTACGTTGTTTAAAATACTTTGTAAAATTATATGAAAAACCATAGCAACTATAATTTGTTATTTTGTTACACTAGTGAGTTTAATTTTCGCATAGAAAAACGATATTTATTAGAATTTATTAAATTAGAAATCGAAAAAATAACATTCAAAAGTCATATTCTATTTTTACATATGGTTGCTTTGTTTTAAAATTATATGAAAATAACATAGCAACTACAATTTGCTATTCTTTTTACACTAGAGGAAAAAACTCATTTTCACAGGGGATTAAGCCTGTTTGGAAATAAACTTTTCCTCTGCTATCATAGAAAAACGGTATTTTTCACGTCATAAAAAAATTGACCACTTGGGAGTCTACCTTAACAGAATACAATTTAAATCATCCAAATCTAATGAGCCGTTTTCAAGAAACATGCATAAAAAACCTTCAATGAAAGATCGAATAATTTCATCATTTAAATTTTAAACCAATGGAAACTATATTATTTAATGGTTGCACCATTTTAATAAACGAAATATTACACCCATCAAAACTATAAATTAATAATATTATTAATTTTAATAACAACAAATAGATTAAAAATAATTTCAATCTTATCAGGGAAATACTAACAAACAATTTTCTTTATATTCGCTCATACGACAAAACCAAAAAACTTGTGTTACAAAATGCACACAAAGAAAAAACTTTAAAAGCAGAATTATCTTCTGCTTATTTTCACACATTTTATTGGGACTTTAATTGTTTGTTTTTCAATACAACTTCTAAGGAAGTCAAACTAATACATAGCAATTGAAAGCAGAAATTTTACTGATGACCAAAGAATAAAAATAGATAAAATCTGCCAAAAAACAAAATTTTTTTTATATTTTATTTAAATGTGCATTTTAGATTTGGAGTGTTGAAAATTCAAAAAGGCTGACATGTAAGTATAGATTTTTGGAATATTAGACATTAGAATAATCGTTAATAAATAAATGATATTATTAATCGATTTAGAATGTTTTTATATTCTTTTAATTAATTTAAATTTTTGTTAAGACTATTTTAAATTTTGTTTGGGTAAGCAGGTATGACCCTGCTTTCTTCGTACCGCCCGCCAGTGATATATATATATATATATATATATATATATATATATATATATATATATATATATATATATATATATATATATATATATATATATATATATATATATATATATATATATATATATATATATATATATATATATATATATATATATATATATATATATATATATATATATATATATATATATATATATATATATATATATATATATATATATTGTAATGAAGGGCTTATTCGTTGAGGATCAACGAAGAGGCATAGCAGGTCGCGTAGCTAATCGAGGTTTTATTTTTTGTGCTCCGGCTAATCACAGTATGGAGTCCGATTGGTAAACCCTGCTGCTCCAATACAAATGCAGACATGTACGCGAATTACGTGAATATTCGGAAATGGGATAAAAATACAAATGAAAAACATGAGACTCTGGCGACCCTTTTTTACGAAAGAACCGCGGTCAGCCCATTCAACCCCCACATTCACTCCCATACGCTCAAACTCGCACACCTCATACACACTCGCACTCTCCCACTCCTGCACACACGCACAACCCCAGACACACTATCGCCCATATCGACATCCATGCCCACATTCATTAATCATGCACCTCAGACACAATCCAATATTATCCAAAAAAAGAAAGTTACAATTACTCATTTGAATGAGGTATAAATCCTCTAGAAATCCCATAAAATCTTTCTTCATTTTAACTGTCAACTGTTGTTTTATACTTATTTACGTCATCGTTAGGTAGTAACAAGGACACTTTATTAGCATATCGCAGTGATAAACTATTGGTTACCCAAGAATAGCAGCTTGAGTAGCTTCAATTTGCTGATGGAAATTGTTCGCAACAGGCATTCCATCGTCGTTTAATTAATTTTCTCTCGTTACTACCCTGTTACGGGTAATTTCATTAGTCACATCAAGTTCAGTTCCCCATAAATTCATAACATAATGGTCGGTATACTTTGAAGGTGATAAAAGTTATTACAAGACATTCTCATCACAGGGTAGCCTGTCAAGTATATAACGAAAATATTCTGCGGTTTCCTTGCTTGTATTCCAATTACATGTTCCGTATAATTATTATTATAAACAAAAAAAAAAAACACAAAAATACAGATAGAATAAAGCCTTCAATTGAATCAATTTCCTGAAATACACGTTATAATATATTTTTTTTTCTTTTGTCAGTATAATCAATATGTTAGTATTTACAATAAATATATTTTGATTATTGCATAACCTGATTATTCCATAAACTTCTTCGAAATCATGGTACATGGTCATACCGGAATTTACAAACAACGATACGCCATGCGTTGATGTCAAGAGACAAAAAAAAAACTGTGTTAACCGTAAACATCTGAACGACTTTCATCGGTAAATTAATCAACTAAGGTACCAAATTACAGAAAACAAACAATTACTAAACAGTTAAGTTTATAACTAGTTCTCGGCTTTTATCTATCTTTTAAGAAATATTTATGGAAACAATTATATACATTTGCTTTTTTTTTTTTTTTGGTTTTTGCTTTATGAACTATTTACATTTTCACACGCACTCACACGTAACCACACCCACACATCCATATACATACGTACCTCCATTCACTCCCAAATATACACACATGCAACCATACCTAACGATCTACACATCCATACTTTGAAGTAATATGAAATAAAAAGTGTACTCACCACAGGGTTAGTCCAGACCTCACGACTCCGTCCTCAGGAGATTCAATGGTGTTACATCATCCTCGCTTCCAAAGCTGACACAATTTTTGTAAAGACCTTGGATTTCGCCAGGTCACTAAGTATAGCAAAATTTATTATCACTAGGTTGTGGTGGCACTATACGTAGCTGTAAGTTATCGGCAACCAGGATATAACTAGTCAATTTCAATTATATATTTCTAAGCCACGTACTGTTGATACGCGACCGTTAACACCAAAAACCCGCACAATCTCCAAGCTGATTTTCCCAAGGCTGCGCTTTCATACGGTGGAGTACGATATATGAAAAAAGTAGGCTATTCTGCACGATCATGACCTCTGTATTTAACTTACGTACAGCATAGTGGTAAATCTTGCAGGGTTTTAAAACACAACAACGTTTCTGTTACTTTTGTTCGTAATTAGCGTATATTTATACAATAATTCAATTCTAATTATTATATCTCATAATTTTATCAACAAGTTTGAACATCAATAAAGGATCGTTCATTTAGACAATGCAACAATTTAGTTAAGCTAGATCACAGTTTATGATTTTTTTATGTAGACAAAAAAGCAATAAATTACGTAAAGTAGAACATGAATTTATGATTAAAATTTTGTTTCTTTTTGTTTTGATTTCATTAATTGAATTGAATAACATGCACTTTATTTATTATATCTTATAATTTTATCAACAAGTTTGAACATCAATAAAGGATCGTTCATTTAGACAATACAACAATGTAGTTGAGCTATATCACAGTTTATCATTTTTCATTTAGCCAAAAAAGCAATAAATTACGTAAATTAGAACATGAATTTATGATTAAAATTTTGTTTCTTTTTGTTTTGATTTCATTAATTGAATTGAATGACATGCACTTTAAAATTTAACTAATTGATTTATTCTATGACTCACAAGGACATTGTCACAAATTCGGACACAAACATAAAAATTATTTTTTTCACGGATTATATTCACTGTCATAGTGCAAAATAACGATTCTAGATCCACGTATCACTATCTTAAATAATATGGTTACCTTAGTTATTCCGACCAGAAAGACAGGACCCGATCGAAAGAATCTTCAATCTTTCTTTTGTTCACGTATTTCACCATCATAAATGCACCATATGTTTTGTTGTTGTTGAACAGCTTGAAAAATCAACAAATATCACAATTCCAATCGAATGTTAATCAAAGAAAATCCCGTCCAAGATGGTGTCGAAAAATATATCCTCGACCAAGAGCCGTCAAACAACCACACACGAAGGTAATAGAATGACAAGAGGTTGAAAAGACTACAGTCGATCCATATATACCAAAAAAAATTCCTTTTCGAAAATCGAAAAACTTGAATATAGGGTTTCAGATGTAAAACAATTAATTCAAATCAAGTGTTAGGAAATTTTTATAGTTATAAAAAACTGTTTGGTTGTTCAAAATATTGTGCGAAAACAATTTTACGTTACAAATTATTTCCGACATATTAATAACATTTATCATTGAATCCAGAATGAATTAATTGCAACTTCGATCGATGTTAGGATGTTTAGGTATTACAAAACTACAAAAGTCGTACGGTGAAGTTCGGTTTTATATCGGAAAGATTGTTTGAAGTAAATTTTCTTTTTCATACAAAGAAAAAAATTGAATGTATAACAAAGCAAGATAATACTTCTTTGCATGTTAATGACTGTAAAAATAAGCGCACAGCTGTTGTAAGGTTTTGGAAACTTCGTCGTGTAATTACGTTTGATGTTTAGAGAATCCAAATTGAAGTAATAGAGGGAACCAAAGCGGATGGAAATATAACATGAGTTAATTTTAGTGAATTGCAAAAATTAATTAGCGATATTTATATAGACAATATTTAAGGAAAATTTTTACACTCATGCAATTTTTTTGATCAAAATGTAAGTCTGCTATAGGTAATGAAAACTTTTAATTAATTACCATTTAAAATTAATTAGTGTAATGAATCCAATTCTCTTCGAATATGTCTGTCCAGCTAATGAAAATTTAATTAAATTTCAAGAAAAAATGAGAAAACTATGGGTTACGGGGACTAAACGAAATATGACTATTGATGATGAATGGATGAGAAACTATTATGAGCGGTACAGGATAATAAAAGAAACGACAACTAATGAAGCTGCGACTATGATACACCATGTTCAGTCTATCCATTACAGGACAAGTGCTTTTTGGAAGGGCACTCCCGACCAAAAAGAAGTTGAAAAGAAAAAAAAAGGCATAGACTGGTCTCCCATAGATCTTGTGTACCCAAATTCATTCGGTGAGGCACTTCAATGTTCAAACTAAATTAGTAATCCCATCGATCGGTATCTCATAGCCCAGTCCTAGCAGAAACAAATTAATTATGAATATACAAAAAAAACGTATTGAAGGGGTAACGAGAAAAAAGGTATTCTACTCTATTGTATGCGATGGATAACTAAAACATTCCAGACCCAATTCCGGGCAGATCTGGGGGTTCCCAAGACTCTAAAGTCACAAAAAAAATTAGGCATTCTGCTACCAGATCGAAAAGTAAAATATCATTGGACCGACTCCTACAAGGAAATCTCCGACACAATTCCGCTTTTACGTTATGCTGGCTCGCAACCCACACCTGAACTACCACGAGTCTCATGCTTCTCCGACTACGCTAGCCGGGCCACACTGTTGTACGCTTCCGTCCAAGTGATTCTGAAGGCTGTTCACATAGTTTCAAAGTAACTAATTGAACCAAATTCAATACATTCAATCTCGGAATTTTCGCTTGCAAATAGTCAACACAAAAAAAATTTTGAAACAAGACCTGAACACCAAAGTTGATACCCACTCACTGAACTGTGAATTCAAGACGAAACCACCCTCATACTTAATGGTCGTCCATAATAATGACCTGCACTGGCTGTGAAACCCAAGCGAAATATATTATCATATTGAAAAAAAGACAAAAAAAAATAACTCATTACCGAGGTTAGGCGCGAATGTCCTTGGAATGGTAAACACCTCTACGTTTAGAAGCCAGGTCTTCCAGTTCGTAGGCAGCGCTACCTACCAACCTTATTACTCTGGTCTCAATAAACTTCTGTGCAAGTTTAGCCGATAATTTCTTACCGGCGTCACTCAAAATAAAGTTCCTTCGGAACACCGTATCACCTGGTTTAAACAAAGTTACTCGAGCTCGTAAATTGTATCTTTCAGCACTCTTGACAAACGCTTCGGCAGTTAAATCCAGAATTCGAGTCCGCATCTTATTGAGGTAGTCAGGACGTAGAATCGTTTCACCTGGGTCATGTAGACTATTCAGTCGTCTCAGCAATTCATATGACGAACCATGAGTCACCATAGGTATTCCAAACATTGCGAAATAGGGGGAGCATTTAAGAGTTTGGTGAAGAGAACAACGTAGTGCACAAGCGATCTCGCTCAAGTGCAGATCCCATTTAGAATGCTCCTCCTTCAGGTAGGCTCGAATCCCCGATAAAACACTCCTATTTACTCGCTCAGAAGCGTTAGCTTGAGGTGAATATAAAGCCAGTAATGTGTGTTTCACTCCGTGCTTCGCCAAGAAATCTGCAAACTGTTTTGATTTGAATTGGGTCCCATTATCGGACACAATAACTTCGGGACAACCAAATACGTGAAAGACATTGGTAGCCAACAGATGACAAATTGGTTCAGCAGTTAGTTTCCGTAAAGGAAATAAAAATGGATATTTCGTAACATGATCTAATACTACCAGAATAGCGATATTCCCGGCCTTTGAACGAGGATAAGGGCCATATACAATCGCTGACCGATTCGTTCTGTTTTCATCTGAGACACCATGGGAGCACGAAGTGGAACATTAGTTGCTTTAATTTCTTTGCAGGTCTTACAATTACCTATGAATGATTTCACCTGGGTATACATGGGTTTTTGCTAATCCTCCATGAGATGAAGTAGGAGGATTATGGGCCCTTGCAATACACTCGTCAGTGCACTCCTCGGGTACCCATAACTTCCAAACCTCATCTTCTAAGGGAATATCGGGATCTAGACAAGCCAATCGTTTATATACCCGACCAGAAATTACCTTTAGATCAGGCAGTGTACCGTCTGCTTCGGTAACCAGATTTACCAACTCCAGATATCGAGAAGTGTTGAAGAAAGAGGAATTAAGATCTAATTCAGGCACTGGACATAATTCAGAAATGACGTCAACAGAGTCTCGTCTTGATAGAGTGTCTGGAACTATGTTCAAATTTCCTTTTCGGTACTCAATATCAAAGACATAACCCTGCAATTTCAAGCTCCAACGAGCCAATCGACCAGAAAGGTCTTTTTGTTGCATTAACCATTTTAATGAAGCATGGTCAGTTATGATCTTAAAGGCCTGACCCTCGACATACGCTCTAAATTTCTTTACTCCCAGTACGGCGGCTAGACACTCTTTCTCACTAGTGGAGTAATTGCGCTGCGCAGAATTCAGTTTTTTGGACATGTACGCTATGGGATGTTCCATACCGTCCATGTCACACTGTAGTAATACACAACCTATACCGTCATTGCTAGCGTCGCACTGGAGAGTAAAGGGTTTAGTGTAGTCGGGATTTATGAGAACTGGTGCTGATATGAGAGCATTTTTGAGATTTACAAATGCTGTTTCAGCTTCTGGGGTCCATACGAATTTAGTAGAATTTTTCTTCAACAAATCTGATATCGGAGAGGACATAGCAGAGAAATCGGATATGAAACGGCGATAATAACCCGCCATACCCAAGAAGCGTCGAATCTGTTTGGGTGTTCGAGGTGTAGGAAATTCTGATATAGCCTGAGTTTTATCAGGATCGATTTTGAGCTTACCACCTCCCACGACGTAACCTAAATATTTGACATCCGGCAAGAGAAACTTATTTTTTTCCACATTAATCGTCAAGTTCACACGTCTAAGACACTGGGACATATCTTCCAACAATTTCAGATGAGCCTCAAAGGTATCTGTAACCAGTAAAAGATCATCCAAGTATACGAAGACGCACGACTTGAGATGTGGAGGGATTACTTGGTCCATAAGTTTTGTCATAGTTTGCGGCGCATTGCACAGTCCGAAAGGCATTCTTACGAACTGATACAATGGCCGCCCTGGGACCGTAAAAGCAGTTTTCTCTCGGGAGTGTTTTTCTAGAGGTATCTGCCAAAAAGCGTCTTTCAGATCCAAACTGGAAATGAAATTACTTTGTGGCAGACGACTCAAAATTCCATCTATCTGTGGGAGGGGGTAAGCATCCTTTTTAGTGACGGTATTGACCTTTCGGCTATCCAAACAAAGACGATTCTTCCCGGGTTTACGAATTAAAACCACCGGGCTTGACCAAGGACTGTTAGAAACCTCTATAATACCCAGAGATAACATTCTATCCAATTCTTCTCCCATCAGTTTCTCAATGGCGGGCGATATTGGATAGTGTCGTTGCTTGATGGGAGCTGCAGTCCCCACATCAATAACGTGTTCCATCAAATGTGTTCGACCCAGACCCATTTTTAAAAATGATGGTAGAAGTTGGATAGTGTTTTGAAGACGTTCCTGATTATCCAAAGACAACTCCGATATTACCGACTCCGCAGTCAAAAGTGTAGGTAGATTAAATACCGGGTTAAACAAACCGAATGCGTTAAAGAAATCAATACCCAAGTATAGATTCTGTGTTAAAGACGGGATAATGTAGACATCCAGGGTTCTGACTTGGTTCATAAATGAGATCTTTGTTTTTACAAACCCCAAGATCTTCTGTCTTTGGCCATCGGCAGTACGAACTACTGCAGATGAGTAAGTCAAAAGGTCTGGAGTTTGCACGATCTCTTTAGCAAAATCACCACCAATTACAGTCAAAGACGCTCCACTATCCAACAGTCCAGTATGTTGTTTACCCAATATTGACACGGTGGCATAAGATCTCACATCGTTGGCCAATTTCACAATGGAGGAAATGGTTTTGGATTTAAACAAACGTCGTTGTTGCCAATAAATACGAGAACGGAGCGCAGAGCGCGTTGGAAGTTTCAAAGATGATAATGAATCGACAAATATGTTTGAGCGTATTTTCAGGTATTCGTTCAATCGTTGTTGGAACGATTTGATTTTGGTCCATAATGGAGGTGGTTCAGTATGATCGGGTGTTCGTTTCAATAATTTCACATTAGTATCATGAGTGGGTACTAATGTAACAGAAGTAGTATTTAACGGGTGTTCTATCAGATTGGAAGTTGAGGTTCGGTTCGACCGTGTATCGGGTACTAATAGGTTAGTGGGAGTGGTAGATGAAACAACCGAAGGATCAGGAGATAAATTAAATTTGGTCTTAGATGTATCTAAGACAGGTCCTGGGAGCGAGAAAAGGTGTTGGGATTCTGGCCCCCCCTTCGGTTTCCCCGACAATTTTCACAGTTCGGACATAATACATCGTCCTTTCCACATCCCCAACAAAACAATCGCTGAGATTCACGACAATCGTGCCACCGATGACCAGGTCGTTTACAGTTCCAACAAATAGTTGAACTGGTTATTCGTTTCATATTAGGGGCAGGCTGTATTGCCGCGAGTTCATTTGTGAATGTAATTGGTAACGATTCAGTTGGCAATTCGCTAATATGAATTTGTGAGAATTCACGATCCAAGTCCACTTCAGACACTGGTCTAGAAGGTCTAACGTTATAATCACGCGGTCTCGATATGGATTCGGCCCATAATTTTTCGCGATCACGGCAGAGCTGGCGCAGATGTTCCAGTCCATAAATAGTGACGTATAACAGCTCCCTTCGGATTTCCAATCGTAAGTTGTTGCGTATCAAGGATAATAACTCCGCGTCCGACATCGGCACTCGTAGTCTATCTGCCAGTCGATAAATTGATTGTAAGAAATCGTCAAACAATTCAGTGGGCCGCTGTTTCCTGGCCCTCATCCGCTCCTTTACCTCTTTGTCCGTCTGCCTGTCCTGAAATTCTATTCGAAGAGCATGACATAAGTCAGTCCAAATAAGCTGTCGGTTCTGGTGAAAATATCTCCAGAACCAATCAGCTGCTCGATCTGTGAACAACAGGTACAGACAACGGGTGACAATAGTAAAATCGCTATTTAAGCACATCTCTGTCAGCCGCTCTATTCTGAAGATGAACGCTTCAACATCCAGACCATCGGGTCTGCCTGAGAACGTTACGTTCCAATTTCTAACTGTGGTAGAGTGCTGATCGAGATGTGTTCGTATTCTAGCTGGAGCAAGAGCAGGATGAGGTTCAGCAAACATTGGTGGTTCTGGTACATTATTTTGCACAAACGCATTTACTGGCGTATAATTTCTGGAATGAACCGATTGATGACGCGGGGTGGTGGGTGATACTGCAATTGGTGCTAGAGGTAACAACACTTCAGGTGCTGGAGCACGTGATTGCATCATTGAGTGATTAATTCTTGAAATTTCCTGATCGATGTGAGCATTTACCGCTTCCTGAAAACCGTGATCTTCCGCTGCAGCGGCACCATATATGGGAGATCGTTGAGCTATATTCACTCGCACTTCATCGGCGAGTCTAGATCGTGGGAGTTGGACTGCCATGGGAGTAGAAGCGTGTTGATTTCCAATACTAGGACGACGTTGCCAACCTGCGGTAATAGAGCGTGTCACCGGTTGCGGTGGTGGTGGTACCACTGTCTCATTAGTTTTATCCATCCCTCGGGGCAACCTCTGTAAGTCGGCACGTTCGCAAGCGGCTCGACAAATCGGGCAGGTACCATTCTGCAACAACCAGTCGTTGAGGTAGATATCATGGAAGAGGTGGTTACACCGAGTGAGGAGTTTTACGTCGGCCGGTACTATTTCTTGTTGACAGACTGCACAAGAGCTGGACCTGTCCAGAACGTCAATCTTATCAGCGGCGGACATTATGAATCTTCAAAAACAAAAATAGTCGCACACTACTTAATCACAACCAAACAAGACTATTGAGAGTGGAGAAAAAAAAATCGCTACACTACCTATTGCGAATGTTGAAATCAAATAAACAATTTAATTATCACCAAAAAAAATTATTTTATTACTGTGATCAAATACAATGGAGCAGAATTTCCAAAAAAAAAATGTATGACGATTCAGTTCTTCAAACCTTAAAACAGCTGCGCGCTATCTGACCAATTCGACAGAGGTATGAAATAGGAAACTTGTAAATCGGGCTGTAGCCGAGGGTGAATAAACAATAAGAAACTACTTGGAATGTTGCCGTCTGAGCCAACAGTGGTAAAAATTGTAAGGTGAGAGTAAATATGTATGCTACAACTATGGCAGAAGATGGCAATTGTAAAAACTTTTCCAGACCCAATTACGGGCAGATCTGGGGGTTCCCGGGACGCGAAGGTCACAAAATACAAAAACTCGCAAACAAAAAAAAATACTATTTTACCGTCCTTGTGAGACAAGAGGATATTTCAAAATTTGCTAATTAGTTCTAACTTGTATTAAAATATAATTTTAAATAACCTATCTTAAATTAGAATAAACACTTATTAATAATTAAATTTTCTTTTTCGTTTACTTGTATTGAGTTATTGTCCTTGTTGTATCTATAATTTATTCTCCTTGATTTTTTTAATGTATTTCTTGACTTTTAGGATATAATTTTCTTGATTTTTGTAATTTTCTTGATTTTGTATATAATTTTCTTGATTTTGTATATAATTTTCTTGATTTTGTATATAATTTTCTTGATTTTGTATATAATTTTCTTGATTGTGTATATAATTTTCTTTATTTCTTTTCTTAGCTGGCTCCTAAAAATGTTTGGGAAGAAATAAAACAATTAGTAACTGATTTTATCAGCCGATTTATTATTTATTTCTAATATTATTTATTTATTTGTTTATCTATTTTCCTATTTGTTTATTTGTTTTTTTTTTTTATAAGGGCAGACGGAGGAAGGAAGGACTAACCACGGGGTGTTCATCTACGCTGGGGTTGAAGGTGGCGACCGCCGTTCTTTCATTTGTTTTTTTTTTTTTTTTTACTTTGTTTGTTGTTAGGTTGGTTTTATTTGGGATCAATGAAAATTGAAAATATTCTACGTTAAAAGGATGGGAATGGAGTAGGAAAGGGAGCAAGAAGGGATAGATAAGGATGGGAGAAGGTAAGGCGAGACAGGAATAAGGTGGGGTATGTGCTGGTAGTGTATCACCCAGCTGACGAGTGCTGATGGGATGGTCAGAAGATAAAATCCTCTGCACCACCATTCTATCAACAACACTCGGCAGCTGCGATCCACGCCACCAACACATACGGTAAGGTGCTGTGGCAAAGGTGGACCAGTTACACATCAGCATGACAGCCGAGCGAAATCTTTCCTCGACAGCGGGCCAATGCTGCCTTTTTTTTTTTTTTTTTTTATTAATTAGTTAGACATGTTTAGCACACTAAATACGAAATATTCATTATTTAGACTCTTTGAATATCCGAAGATACCATGTCAACTATAAAGGAAGGAGATGAGGAAAATGGAAGGAATGGGGATATAGGGATAACTATACTAATTTTTTTAAATGATGATGGACATTTTCTTTAAATGCCTGAGGGGAAAATTCATCGGGAAATACAGAGGAAGGCAATGAGTTCCATAATTTGGCCACTCTATTAAAATAGTCGTTTTGGAAGGACACAGTTCTACAACGAGGTATTTGTACAACAAATGGATGGGATAACTCGGCAGCTCTTGTTTGTCGATTATACTGCGCACACGATGGAAGGATATTTTGAATTTCCTTAGAGGAGAATTCGCTAAAGTTATATTTATAGTAGATTGACAATTCAGCCACATTTCTTCTGTGCTGGAGTGAATCAAGCTGGTCCGTTAGTTCGGTATTACCAATCAACCGTATTGCTTTTCTCTGAACAGAGTCTAGACAATTTATTGTTGTCTGACAAGCACCTCCCCAAACATGACAGCAGTACTCCATACATGGACGAATAAAGGACTTGAAGATTAGCAAAATTTGCTCGGGATTGAAATATTTTTTACACCGACTCAAGAATCCTAATTTTTGCATTGCAGATTTAGCGAGGTTGAACACATGTTTATTCCATTTCAGGTTATTTTGAATATCCACTCCAAGAAGTCTAACTGATTCAACCTCACGCAATTCCTCATGGTTTATTTTAATAGGAAAATTTTTATGTCGCTCTATTCGTGAAAGACGGCATAATTTGGTTTTGGTTGGATTAAATGAAACAAGATTACGATCACCCCATTCCATTATACGCTCCAGATCTTTGTTGATAGAATCAATTAGCAACTCTCTATCAGTGGTAACTGCAGTATGAGATCGAAATTTTGGAGATGCATGTGATGCATGTAATGTGCTGTCATCAGCAAAACTATGGATTGGGTGCACTGTAGAAATAAGTAAGTCATTAATGTATAGAAGAAACAAGGTTGGTGAGAGTGCAGAACCTTGGGGAACCCCAGCATTGGTTGTGAAAATATTGGATGTGATACCATCTAAATTAACATGAAATTGGCGACCTGTAAGAAAACTATGAATCCATGAGACAGTAAGATGGTCTATGCCATAAGATTTTAATTTAGCTATAAGATTTTTATGCCACACTTTATCAAATGCTTTAGAGATGTCAAGTGAAATACTGAATGTTTCACCGTGGTTTTCCAGCGATTTGTTCCAGAGATGGGATACGTAGGCTAACAGATCACCTGTTGCATGACTTCTACGAAAACCATACTGCTTATCATCAATAATTCGCGACATTTCCAAATAATCTATCAAATTGTAGTTAACATATTTTTCAAATATTTTAGCTAAAACCGACAGAATTGCAATTGGTCTATAATTGTTAGGATCTATCTTACTGCCTTTCTTTGGTATGGGTTGAGCGCTGGCCAGCTTCCAAGAGTCGGGAAATATTCCGGTTTTATAAGATAAATAGAAAATTTTTGTTAAAATTGGAGCTAGTTGTCTAGCAAAGTTTTTAAGAATGAGGGGTGGAATACCGTCGGGGCCAGCAGATTTGTTGATATTGATAGAAAGAAGCATTTTCCGTACAATATTGCAACGAAAAATAATTGGTTTCATTTTCGTTACAACTGGGGAAATAAGTGTAGGAGAATGAGGGGGTTCAACTATGTTTGAGTTTTCTGCGAAAATACGACCCAAAAGATCCGCTTTCTCTTTCGAGTCGCTCACGGGAATGTCATTCAGAACTAGGGTTGGAATAGAGGATCGAGTAAAATTGCTCTGGACTGATTTAACTGCCTGAAAGAAACTACGTGAGCCAGATGGGTGCTCGGCGAATTTCTTTGCTTTCTTCTGGATAAACGCGTCTTTGTCCAAGTCTATTTTGAATTTACTAATATTTCTGGCTTTCTTATAGGCTCTATGGGTTTCGGGAGTTTTATTAGCGTTATACGTCTTGAATGCTTTGCGTTTATTCCTTACTGCCTCATCAACATCCCGTGTGAACCAAGACTCAGTTTTAGGAGTGATTAATCGATTTGGAATAAACCGCCGCATTCCTTCTTTTATGATTTCAGAAATTCTTATTACCGATGTGCTAGGATCTTGATCAACACAACAAATAGTTTTCCAAGGTGTTTCATCATAAAAGTTTCTCAGTCCCTCCCAGTCAGCGCGTTTATAGTTCCAGACCCGACGAGGATTTGCTTTAATTTGTGTCGGTGATGTGAATTGCACTATTGCTGATATTAGTAAATGGTCCGATGATCCCAGGGGTTGGTCAACTTTTGTCTTCGTAGTATCTGGTTTGTTTGTCAAAAAGAGATCCAGCAAATTATTGTTATGATGTGAATTGTCTGGGATTCTAGTGGGACACTCTATCATTTGCGTCAAACCGTGATAATCTGCGAGTATCAGTTCGGTTTGCCTTCCTACGTCGTCAGTGCGCGATGAATACTTAAGCCATTCTTTATTATGAATATTGAAGTCTCCAAGAATGACCAGTCTTGCTTTGGGGTAGTCCGTGGTAATCTTGTCTAGATTAGCCGATATTTTATCGAAAAAGGGACATCCTGAGGGAGAATTTGGGGATCTGTATAATCCTATTACAAACATAGTTTCATCAACACCTGAGATCTTCAGTGCTATAGAATTATGGTGCTTAGAGTTCAACTCGTAGGCCTTAATTCTCATACATGAAAGTGAATCTCGAACAAATACACAGACACCATGTTTGTTATAAAAGGAATGTTCCAATTCGTAACTAGGTATCCGGTATTTATCGAGATCCAATTTCGATGCTTTGCCACTAACAATTGTTTCGGTAAGAAACAATATGTCAGGTTTATTTTTTTCGATGTAGTGATGAACCTCGTTTAGATTCGAATTGAGACCTCTTATGTTGGTGAAGTCAATGCTAAGCTGTTGGTTCACTCTGCTGCATTTTTGTTGAGACAAAGACTTACCCTTTGACATTGCAGGCATAGATACTGAAATTCGGCCAGGCCTAAATTTCAACACTACACAATACAAAAGAAACTGGGTATCTCTGTCACAAAAACACGATAGCAGGTTTCATGCAACAGTAGCTCGATAAGAGAAAAGCAAAAAAAAAAATAAAATAAAAAAATGGGGACACAAAAGACACTAACAAAATTGAAGAGTACAAATAAAGGGTTAAGTTTGAAAATCTCACTAACAACCAAAACTAAATTTTACCTTCCCAGTTACCAAGCAATATTAAACAAATTTATGTTTTAAAATAATAAATAAATTTATTACATCATCGCCTTGGAAGAACTTCCTCGGTATCATCCGATGAAAACCAGCACACCTCAACCACAGGAAGCTAGTATTGCCGGGAGGGGTCGCTAACGTTAGGCAATATTAGCGCAGGTTGGGCTCTGAGGACCCCGCGAACCCGAAGCCTGACCAGGTGACCAGACTCGGACGAGGTTTGGCGTATACACCAAACCACGTCGTTCTAGGTCTGGCATCTGAGACACCTTCGGCATTCGAGGCGCCTCCAGAAACCCAACCCGTAACTAGGGTCCGTGGGGTTGTAATGCCCATTGAGAATAATTCCGAAAAATTATTCTCACCCATGCGTTTAAGAAAAAATACAAAAAAAAGGAGAACATTGCTGGAGGCGTAGGGACGCAACTCCCCATCAAAGTAAAGTCTGAGGAATCTCAGACTTCCTTTGCTCCTGCGCGTTTGAAGCAGGGAACTGCTTCCACGCCGCCAGAGTCTTTTACTATTGTTTGGTGGGAATGAAAGTTAATTTAGAAGAAAAAAAATTTAAAAAAAAATTTTTCGAATTTTTTTGAAATTATGGAGGGACTCCTCCAGAGTCCTACATCGCTGTAGAAACCCTTAGAGCAGCCCCACGTTGGGCGCCAATTTGTAATGAAGGGCTTATTCGTTGAGGATCAACGAAGAGGCATAGCAGGTCGCGTAGCTAATCGAGGTTTTATTTTTTGTGCTCCGGCTAATCACAGTATGGAGTCCGATTGGTAAACCCTGCTGCTCCAATACAAATGCAGACATGTACGCGAATTACGTGAATATTCGGAAATGGGATAAAAATACAAATGAAAAACATGAGACTCTGGCGACCCCTTTTTACGAAAGAACCGCGGTCAGCCCATTCAACCCCCACATTCACTCCCATACGCTCAAACTCGCACACCTCATACACACTCGCACTCTCCCACTCCTGCACACACGCACAACCCCAGACACACTATCGCCCATATCGACATCCATGCCCACATTCATTAATCATGCACCTCAGACACAATCCAATATTATCCAAAAAAAGAAAGTTACAATTACTCATTTGAATGAGGTATAAATCCTCTAGAAATCCCATAAAATCTTTCTTCATTTTAACTGTCAACTGTTGTTTTATACTTATTTACGTCATCGTTAGGTAGTAACAAGGACACTTTATTAGCATATCGCAGTGATAAACTATTGGTTACCCAAGAATAGCAGCTTGAGTAGCTTCCATTTGCTGATGGAAATTGTTCGCAACAGGCATTCCATCGTCGTTCAATTAATTTTCTCTCGTTACTACCCTGTTACGGGTAATTTCATTAGTCACATCAAGTTCAGTTCCCCATAAATTCATAACATAATGGTCGGTATACTTTGAAGGTGATAAAAGTTATTACAAGACATTCTCATCACAGGGTAGCCTGTCAAGTATATAACGAAAATATTCTGCGGTTTCCTTGCTTGTATTCCAATTACATGTTCCGTATAATTATTATTATAAACAAAAAAAAAAACA
>CAVNZG010001625.1:0-13680 GCA_963693315.1 Diogma glabrata
GGTCCATGTCATTTTTTCCCGAAAACGTATAGTTCTCATGATATTTTGAAAATGAACTTGTAAGTTTTCGTAATTTTTAAAAAACATAAAAAATAAAGATGACGAAAAACTCCTAATTTTCTTCTTATGCTATAGAATGAAATGTATAAAAAAATAATCGTGACAAAAAAAATCAAAATTAGTACTTTTTCGTCGAAATTTTCATCATTTGGTTTTACGAGTTTCGAAGAATTTCAAGTTTTATTTCAAAATATCATCAGAAATATAGGTTTTAGGAAAAAAATGACTTGGACCTTTTTTGTAGAGAATTAAATTTCCTGCAAAAATGATTAAGTGATTTTTTTTGACATCTGCATATTTTATGAGATATTAACAATTTTATCAAAAAATAAACTTCGATGATTTTGCGGCACGTGTTCTTTTCACTTTAAAAAAAAAAAATAAAGACATTATGGTTTTTTGACCACAAAGAATTTTTCTGGGGGCGTCTCGGAAAATTTAGTTTTTAACGACCAGTCTAATATATATATATATATATATATATATATATATATATATATATATATATATATATATATATATATATATATATATATATATATATATATATATATATATATATATATATATATATATATATATATATATATATATATATATATATATATATATATATATACATATATGATATAAAATTTCGTTATTTACTATTTTTTGTTATTATATTACTTAGATTCAATATATATAGTTCATTAGTTTTTAGTAATAATTGTGTGACCCAACATAAAAATAAAATTATAATTTAATTACTCGTTAATGATATATTATTATTAAAATTGTTATAACAATATTTTTTTATTTTATATTTTATCGGAATTCAATATTTATATAAGTTTATTTTCATATTTATTCATTATAATTATTGATTAACTACATCTAAATAATAAAAAATACAACTATTACATAATGTTTATATTTTTATTATTTCACCGTTATTTTATAGAAAGTGAATAAACGAAAAATTAGTAGTAAATAAAGTAGTATTTAATTTATGTTAAAATAAATATTTGTTTTCTTGTTGATTAATATCAATAAATAAATTGATTAAATTTCTATTATATTATTAGATTTATATAAATATATTTTAAGTTTATTTTTTTTATTATTTTCGTACAAAAATATTTTTATTATTATCAAATTTTAAAAGTAATAGTAATAATAAAAAAGTCATACTGATTTATATTGTTTTTGTTCAATATTACTGATTTTGTTTGTTTTGTTTCTTTCAGTTTTGAGTTAATATAATAAAATATTGAAAACTTTAATAAATATGTTTTACTCTTAAAATTTTTTTGGCACTACCAAAGACAATATTTTCTTACCTTTTTAAAATAATGTTTATCGATGTATTTTTTTAAGATTTTTATTTCTTTTAGTAAAAATGATTAAAATATTCAAAATAAATAAATATTTGATGTCAATCAATATTTTGTGTATTTTCCCTAATCATTTTTGCTTTCTATTTTTATGTATAACAAACTAAAAGATTATCGTCTTATATATGGATATTAATAATAGCTGTATAATAATATTATATCCATCTTGTCAGTTATATAACCAAATATTTATACGGTCTTCTTGTTGGTATGACACGTTATGTGGAGAAGTCATTCCATTTGCCGGGATATCTCATCCTTTGTTAATTATCTTAAAGATTATTAAAATGGAAAATTTTATATTGAAATTTGTTTTTTTAATATAAAATTTTTAGTTGTGTTTTTCTTAACCATAAAATAATTTTTTTCGTAATAATTATTAATTTTTTTTAATTAATGTTTTATTAATAATATTTGCAATAAATTTCTACGGACAAAAACATAAATTAGTATATTATTTATTTATTTGAAATACGTGTATATATAAATATAGTAAATATTTTGAATTTATAAAATTATAATATATAAACTTTTTTATTATTTTATTTATTTTTTAATGTAAGTAAATTTTTTTTATATTCAATAATTCAATATTTTAATTTATTCAGTCGATTTTTTTCTCATTAAATATTTTTCTGTTCTAAATCTATTATATTATGTTATGATTATTTACTTTAAATAGATATTGTTAGGTATAGATTTATGTAGTTTTATGATTTATGGACATTCGAATATGTCATTAAACAATATATTTTTCTTAATCTTAAATTAGAAACCGCTATCGAAATTATGGTGGAAGAGCAGATTAACTTCTTTTTATTTCGCTCCATCAAAATTATAAGGAAAGGTTAAATACGTAATCCTTATTGAGAAGGGAAGGAATTTAAATAATTTGGTGCAGCTACTTCGTTGACCTAAGCTCTAATTTCAATATTCTAACAATAATAAAAATGCAAATTCCATATAATATCTAAATTTTAACTCATACAAACTGAAAATCAAAGAATTTATGTAAGAGGATCATTAATAAACGATTTGTATATAAATAGTACGACACTTCACACAATATATAAATATGTAAGTCAGATAAATAAAATGTTTTTCTTTCAAATTAATATATTTATTATAAATTTTTATGCATTTAAATGATTTTCAAAATTGTAAATAAGTTGATCAATTTGATTTGTGTATATATACTTATATATGGAAATTTTTTTCCATACTTATAGTACTCCAATTATATTAAGTAAATTTATTTATAGTATAATTTATTTTATCCTCTATTATGATTTATAATTTAATTAAATAATCCCATTATAATTATTATTGGTTTTCCCAACCTTTTATGTAAAAAAATAGTAAAACCTAAAAACTATTTTTTGACATTTTAATTTTCCAAAAAAAAAAAGAGAAATTATAGTATTTAATTAACATGTGATTTAATTATTAATTAATGTATAAATTTAATTATGTTTTTTGTGCTCTTATTTTAATTTAATTTTTAGATTTTAATGTTTCAGTCTTTCGCATCACAGTAAAGCTTTGATATGGTGATTTTGTAATTTTGTTTTTTGCTCTAATTGTATTTTTCGTTATTCGTAATTAATATAAGAAAATATTTATGTACGTTTTAGGTAAATAATTTTTTCTATTTCTTATAATCTCGTTATATTTCTTGATTATCTGAATATTTTTACGATGAGAACATGGTTTATATTATTTTAATAAGTATTTAGCTATTGTATTATCGTTATCGTTACTTAGCATTGGTTTCGTTCTGTAACCAGGAAACGTATATTGTATGAAATGGAAGAGATCGTTCAGAAATATTAGTTTTTTCTTTGATTGATGGTGATGGTGACAGTAGAAATTTTCGATTATTTGAACTTAAATTTTTACTTGGTCAAACAATATGCAAAAAGAGCAACAGTTTATTTTTAAAACATTAAACATTTTTATAATTAACAGGCTTGTTCGAAATATGGACTCTGTTTGCTGAGTTATACAGTTATAGTTTATCCATCTTGAATTTCATTTGTGCATATATTCCGGAACGATCTTAACTAAACGTTCCTGTACCTGTTTATTTTGACTTTCTTCATATTTCATGTATAACCAGTATAGATCAAAGTAAAATTAAAATTTATATCTGTTACAAACATTTTAGATAAGCAAATATTTAAAAGGTTTAAGAAAATTGTTATTCAATCATACTTTGTTACTCTTTTAACGAACGTTTTTCTGTTTTTTTAGAGCTTTTACATTTAGTGCTAACTCATTTATTATGGTGACGATGAATCTGTGTTTGCTAACCAATTTTGAACGAAAATAGCAGAAACAAAAGAGAGTTGTATTGTAGTAACCTTTTACAACGCACATCATTTAGATGTTACACACCCTAAGAAAAATATTTTCTTTTTTCTCTACAAATTTTATTTCAGTAATAAGGCTGAAATGTCCAATCCCTAAACAACAAATGCAACACCTATCACTAAATTAATTTGGTTTCAATTATTTTCTCCGCAAGAGAGTATGCTTTTTATTCCAGAGGTAGACACACTTAAAACATAGAAAAGCAGTGATTTATTATGAAAGGTTGAAATCTAGTTACACGGACAAAGACAATAGATTCAGATAATATATTGGTTATAGGAATTGTCTAACTTTTCGATAGCCTTGCAACGGAATTGGGTAATTGGGTGTCGGAAACGTTTCCAGACGGAGACTCATTTTTCTATATATTGTTCAAAATGAATGTTTTCAAACCTGATCGTTTATTAATCATTCTGAATGTATAGTAACAAAAAACGGTCAATATTAGGTGTGTTCGAGTTGACTGAACGGAAAAAATTGTATGCAATTGTTGTTGTTTTTCAGTTGTTTCAGTCAAATCGAACACGGCTATTGTATCTGAAGATATTCAAAGCTATTGAGTTAAGCGGGGAGATTTAATGTTAAACATGTTGATTTAATTCATAAACAATTCATATAAACCACTGAGCCAACGAAATTTTACCGAACCAAAACCAAAACCAAACCATTCTCAAAATGATTTAAATGAACCAAACCAAAACCAAACCCGTTTTTTAAATAATAGTTGAACCGAACCACAAACCAATGTTTTTCTTTTTGGCTTACGGTTTGGTTTTATAGTAAAAAATTTTTCTATTACCTATACATAAATTGAAAAAAACCTTCTCATTTCTTTTTGAAACTAGTACATTTTGAAACTATACCAAGTGTGTCTGTAGGATCGAGGTTTATCGATAGTCGGAACAGAATTAGAATCCATTGCTGACGTGTTATAAGGCAAGTGTGCCCACCACGGTCTCTTGAATGCAACTTATTAGTAGAATAAAGCTGTTTTTATTTGAATATCGAGAATCAATTAAAAATAAAAATCTATATCTAAATTCTGAATCTGAACCAAAACCGAACCAAACGCAAACCAAAACCAAAAAATTAAACAATCTTTAAAACAAAACCAAGTTTAGAAATATCAAGAAACCGAAACCAAACCAAAAACCATAATAAAAATTTGTGATTAAACCAAAACCGAACCAACCGAAAAAATCTTTGGTTGCCATCTCTGTAAAAAACACAGATAGGAGAATTATTTTTAACATTGGAGACTTGCAATCGACATTCACTTATTTTGATCCTCTCAAGAAATTCGAATTGCCGAAATACGAATATCCGGCTATGAGCAAAACAAGACAACTGAAATTATCGAGCGCCTGTCATAGGCTGAAAGAAATTCGTATCAAGTAAAGTGAGGAAGATCCAAAATTAATCACGTTAAGTTTTCTTAGGGGATTATATTAATATAATAATAAAAAATAAACGCCTTATTCTTGATAAATTGAGTTTTATTTCACTAAATACGTATTTTGAAAGCTATGCTTTCATCGACTGTAGCATCTAAAAATTCAGATAGGAGTTTTTAGATCTAGTGTCGATGTAAGCATAGCTTTCAAAATACGTATTTAGTGAAATAAAACTCAATTTAACAAGAATAAGGCGTTTATTTTTATTATTATTTAAATATCTTGTTACAGTTTAGAACGTTCAAAATAAAAATGTGGGATTATATTACGGAATTATTACAAGACCAATTCATGTATAGTATTTTTTTGGCATTTAGGAAGTGCAAAATAGGGTTTGATCAACACACCATGTTTATAATTCGTTTAACTTAGTCAAACCTGGCTTTAATCGAATTTTTATTTATCTGATTATCTGCTCTATTAAAGAAAATTGAAAACCAAACATTAAATTGCAATGCGCCTTCCAACTATAACTGAGATTACACGTAACTGCAATAACGAACTCACAATATCTCGTAACGGAACTTAAAAGGGATCAATTTTCTTCGGTTTTCGGATATAGAAAATAAAATATGAATATGGTAGGTTAAATACGAAGTCCCAATTAAAATCAAATTTCTGAGCAAAAATATTTATAAATACAACAATGGCGTTGCCATTCCTAAACATATAGTAAACCCTTTTAAAATAAGATTACAATTGGTTGAAAAAGTAATATTTAAATTGGACCTTCCATAACTTTTAGGTTCATACCGTTCTCTTTAGGTATCAATATATGAAGCAACCAAAAATCTATATGGTTTGAATTTCGGTTTCATCTTGGTTTAGTTTATTATTATAAAATGTTTATCGTTTGTTGCAAGTTAATAGATTCAATTTTATTGTTTTTGGTGGTCAGTCAATACGATAACACGTTAATAGTGATTTCAGTATTTCCAATACAAATAATGCAACGGGTTCATGTTTGTTGGAACAACCCCTTTAAATGCAGGATGAGGCAAATTTAATTTATGTTGAAATTGATAATATCAAATTACTTAATTATTTATTTTTATTTTCGTTTTCTTATGTCAATTTTATTTGTTATTTTCTTAAATTCTAGTATTGCTTTAATAATAATCTTTATCGTCAAATTTTTTATAAAGATTACGATGGTTTTGTTACTTATTAATAATTAATAATCATTTGGTTGTTATTGTTCATTAATTATTATTATTCTGTTTATCTGACTTTTTTATTTTGGAAAATTAAGTAAACTAATCAATGTAAATTAGATAGTATTATATTAAAACATTAAAAAAATACAAAAAAACAAAAAGTACTCGACAAATCAATAAGACAGCAAATTTAATTAAACTATAAATCATTTATAAGGTATAATTTTAATTAAATATTTTTTAATGTAAAACTATTTTTGTGGATAACTTTATCTAGGTAAAAATAGATTTGGTGTTTTTTACGAAAATTAAAAATAAGACATAAAACATTCAATTCGTACTTTCCTCTGCAATTTCATATCAATATAAATTATTATTGTTATTTTTGTATATCAAAAATAGTTTTATCTAATAATATATTTTAATTTTATTTTCGAAAAGATTACTTAAAGTTGAAAGCTGACTTCGATTTGATTTTATATATTATGACGACCAAATAAATAAGGAGAATATGACTGCGAAAAAGTAGTAGAAATGAATATATATGTAAATTGTATATATAATATATATTATATATATATAATATATATATATATATATATATATATATATATATATATATATATATATATATATATATATATATATATATATATATATATATATATATATATATATATATATATATATATATATATATAATATATATATATATATATATATATATATATATATATATATATATATATATATATATATATATATATATATATATATATATATATATATATATATATATATATATCACTTGATGTGATGTGATGTGATGTGATGTGATGTGATGTGATGTGATGTGATGTGATGTGATGTGATGTGATGTGATGTGATGTGATGTGATGTGATGTGATGTGATGTGATGTGATGTGATGTGATGTGATGTGATGTGATGTGATGTGATGTGATGTGATGTGATGTGATGTGATGTGATGTGATGTGATGTGATGTGATGTGATGTGATGTGATGTGATGTGATGTGATGTGATGTGATGTGATGTGATGTGATGTGATGTGATGTGATGTGATGTGATGTCATGTGATGTGATGCGATGTTAAACATTTTCTTAAAATATTCATGAATCTCTGAGCACAACGATCTTTATGTTTATACATCCAATATACAAGAAATAATAAAAATATACAAAATAAATTCTAAAACACATGTTTTTATGATCCAATTTTTTGTTTTTATTTAAATTTTAACTAAATATTCTATGTTTAAATGTTTCACTACAGTAATTAAAATGAAACAGATCCGAATGTCGGCATTCGAAATCTAAATCCATTATCTATATTGCATTTTGAGAAATATCGTTTTATTTTCAATTTACAAGGTTTTTGCTAAATCTACGTATTATATTTTGTGGCTAGTATGCTGGTTTTTAATTAGTTTCTATTATTATGTCATAACTATAATTAATAAATGTTTTAAATTCGCACTCCTGTGCAATAAAATGTATAAAGATGTTTTGTTGCAAAAACAGAATGCTCACAGCTAATAAGCCAAAATTTGACACCATATTCGAATAAACATTCAAATCCTAGAGCAAAACAAGAGAATAGTTACTTAAAGTGGTAGCAATATCAATCATCCACAAACCAATAAATAATGGTTTAAATCAATGAGTTGATAAATATCAGTTTGGTAAATAACCGTATGAGGACTATGTGATCTTAAACTTTCGAAACTTTTCATGTAAAATTGTGCTTTCTGTGATTAGGTAATAAGAATAAAATAATAGTAAGATCATAAAAAGGAAAGGGCAAACTGTAATCAAATTATCCTTCATTCTTTACAAAAAGAAGAGACTCTACCTAACCGAAAAAGTTTTAATGAGTGGCATTTGGTGTAAACTTCTTTTTATTTGCATATGAGTTATCGTGAGATATCACTTATCACTTGCAATAGAAGTGAGATATCACTATTCAAAGTTATATTTTCGGAGTACTGGCTGATGAGCTCTATTCAGTAAACGGTAGCACTCGTTGTGTCAGTTATGGAGTATTCCTTGATGTTTCAGATTTGTTCCAGAAAATTATTTTAAAAATTTACTCTTTATCTCTTATTTTATTTTTGTTTCCTTCATGTTGTGATGAAATGTTGGCCTATGTCATATTTTATTAAATGTTAGGATTTGTTGTATGGATAACTAATACTTTAAAATAAAGTCCATCGACATCCAAGAACGCATGTTGGATAACTAATACTTTAAAATAAAGTCCATCGACACCCAAGAACGCATGTTGTTCTTAAAAGGTTTCTATGAGTTGTTGTGACACATATTGTAATGCCAATTACGCATAACACGTATTAACTTTTGCAACTAAGGTAAGATGATTTCAGTATGACAAATTTGTCAATTGTGATGGATGGTTTCGTACGACCAAATGGTTGGAAGAACTACATATTTGGAATCATATCATACGTAAGGAAAAAAATTACAAACCAAATCCCGGTAGGCAAAAATATCTGTACATTCTTTCCTTAGTGGATCAAAGGCACATTCCAAAAGTCACAAACTGAGCCCCCTGGATACTGGACGTTCTCTACGTGTAGTCTTGAACAACGCAAATGTCATAGTAGATGCATTTTTCATATTTCTGCTACTCGTTTATGCCATATGTTAGTAACTACAAATATAAATCCGAGAGAGTTTGATACTTTAAAGTATCCGAAAAAGGCAGTAGACAAAAACTGCCGTGCAAACGGTTCATACTGTTGAGGCTCCTAAACATAATGATAGGTCAGTTGTCATCACTTTTAATAAGAAACTTTTGACTTTAGCAGTTACTCTGAAATTAAACAGAAAGAATGAGACTGATGTTAAATCAAAGACGTCTGATATTGGCTGAAAATGCTTCATCGATGCTATGAACCACGACTGAAGAGAAATGCTCATTTAATATCACACTGCCTCAAACCGCTAGTTTTTTTCACATTAAATTGACTGTGAAGTATTAATTACAATTAATGGTTAACAGTTCTTAGCTATTGTTATTGGGCCAATAGTAGAACCATTCATCGGCCCCGATCTACGGTTTACAGAAAAGAACCATTACAACGTTACCTTTAAATGGGCAAGCACTGGCCCATATATGGTAAATATTACATGGCTATTGTTATTGGGCCTTTACTGGCACCATGAATTGGACGATCTTCGGTTTAAAAAATATTGATAGCACACTTTACTTTAAATGGCTAGCAATGACCCGTTAATGGTTAACATCATAATTGGCTATTGTTATTGGGCCAGTACTGCAACCATAAATTGACCAATCTATGTCATTGGATTAAAATTACTGTCCGAAGCTATCATTCAGTAAAATTATGTTAATGGCCCAGTCATGGTTGCCAGTACTTGGCCATTGCTGCATTACTGGTCGCCAGCAATGGACCATTACTGGACCAATTGTACAACTTTGTATGGTTATGATTGAAAGGATAGATAAAAAAATTAAAACTAGTAGGATGGGGGTATGAACTTAAGGGTCGCGCCAAGAACTTCGCGTAAAGCTAAAAACTAACCAGCTGCCAAGATTGCCGGATAAGGTATACTGATACACCAAACTTACACTACTGCCAATTTTGAGGCTGCAAAGTTAAACAATATGATTTAACTGCATCGTCCTAGAATACGTTTCCTAGACCATAAACCAAAATAAAAATAAAAAAAATTAAAAATTAAAATTTATTAAAACAAACTTAAACAAAGAAAGTCATCAAACAGTTAATATTAGCTCAAAAGGATTTAGCCAAAAATATGCATTATTACGATTTATTAATTAGACGATAAATCAATTGTAATAACTTACATTTAAATAGGATTACACATACATCCACAATACACACCTAATTAATACGAACTAAAAATAATTGTCAAGACACTTTCAGGAGGTCTTGAAACGTGATGATATTATTTGAGTATCGATATTAAAAATCATCCCATACACAACAACCTTAAAAAATCATCACTTGTTTGATAGACATCCGACCACTTTGTACAAGACACCCCATAAGCTAATTAGTCCTTTCTCATGTTAACTGAAACGTTTTACCAAAGATTCGTCAAAAATGCTTCATAACTGTAGACTAATTTTATAATTGACCCAATTCAATACAAATCTTTTACTCTGTTATTTTTTTATCTTTTATTTTTTTTATATGAATTTTTTAATCTGTCAAAACTCAAAATAAAAGATCAAATAACAGAAATTGCTATTCGAACGGCAAAATTTTATTTTATAAATCTTTGTATTTTACAATTATATTATTTAACAAACTATCGATTTGACAATAACCTAAAAAATTTTTTTTGATCCCGAAAAAATCGACATTCAAAATAAAAGAAACTTTTAACAATACTTTCGAATAGCAATTTATTTAAATTTTTTATTTTTGATTTCTTTTACGTTTTTTAAAAGATTTTTATAAAAGAATAAAAAATTTTTGTTGAATTGGTCCCATTAATAATATTCTTAAAAGAACAAAAAGCATAAATTATAAATTATACACATTATAAATAAATAAATAAACATTACAAAAATTGTTTCCACTTAGTTTCAACAAAACTGAATGCTAGAAGTGAGTGTTTAAAGTTTAAGAAGTATAAAATAAAGAGCTGTTAAAGGCGATCCACTAACCCCTGACCACATTGTCAAACTTTGAAAATAACTCAGATCCTCTATGTTCAAGTAAACCCACCCGTATGCGTTTGCAGTTCATTTACATACCAAAGTTTCATCCAGATCTTCAACATTTCCTTAAAAAAACTCAAAAACTAAGATAACAATTTTTTATAAAAATGTCATTAGGAATGGCAGACATGTCTTGATAGCATTATTTATTCTCGTGATAGTTACAAGAGGTAGAAAAAGACTGGGCTCTAAGTTACGCTAAGATACATCGATTGTGACCTCCGTTGAAATCGATCCATCAGTTGTTAAGAAAGCGTTTGGCAAAATTTTGTCTATATACAGCGATACACTCACATACAGACTGCAAACTAAAAATAGTTTTAATGGTTTCAGGAGGTTACGATACGTAAGGATATCATAAAAATTTCGATTTCGAAAAGCGACCAAAAACAAAAGCTTCCCATATCGGAAAGTTAATAAGAGGCAATAAGCAAATTTTTTGAACTAAAGAAACAAAACTAAAATGGGGTTGCCAACAATCCAGCTAGTGGCATATGCGTCAATCATGTACATTATATGAAAACTCGTTTCTTCGAGGTAGCCACCATCATGTACATTAATAAATCTAAATAAACTAAAAATATTAAATTTAAAACAATCCCAATTGCTTCTAACTAACGTACTAAATTAAAGATGTAAATGTAACTATTTTCAACGTGACAACGTGTAAGACCGAGAGCCCGCGACGGACAGACCTTCGTTATTTTATAAAAACTGAAAGTTTTTCTGCGCATACCTCCTACTCAGGTAGGAACGATTAGCGACCTATGAAGTTTGGATCATGGTGGTTTTGGCAGGCAGCAGGTAACAAAGGGCCTCCAAAGTTTCGTGCATAAAAGGTAATTTTTTTATATATTCTTCGGGATAGTATTAGAAGTCACGTCACCCATTGCCAGACACTTACTATCGTGAAAACCCACTGCCAGACACCCTTAAACTTTAACAAATTGATAATGTTCCATACATCAGTAGGGGGTATGCGCAAAGAAACTTTCAGCTTTTATAAAATAACGAAGGTCTGGCCGTCGCGGGCTCTTAGTCTATGTGAGCATTGTTAAAAACTTGAAACACATGAATTATTTGTGAACGATTCAAAAAAAGAATTGCAAAACCGGCATCTACGTTTGAACGTACCTTAACTTTCTCTTAATAAGATAAAAATAAATAATCAACCTAATATTATCCCTTTAACCGCTTTTTAAATAAAGACGGTTTTTAATTCTTAGATTCTTATTATTTACATTTTGGAGAACTGACTAAAATTGGATAACATACAAAAATTTAAAATAACAAAAAAAATGTATTATTCAATTGTATTTATGCTTAATTTTTTTTTTATTTATTATTCATTTCAATTAGGCCTCAATTTTTTTTATAATTAAATTGTTCCTAATTACTTAATTAATACGATATAATATGTTACAATTTTAAATGAATTTCGTTCAGGTTCATTTAGAAATCTGTTAGTTTTGGTTTGCTTACTTTAAATCTCATGAATTTATTTATTAATTTTTTTACTAAATATATTTGGCCTAATTTTTTGTTTTTATAGAAAATAAATAAGTAGTCAAATAAAAATATTTAAACAAATAAAAGACATTTTGTTCTTCAAATTTACTTTTAATTGTTTACTAGTTGTAGTTTTTGGAGGAAGACTCATATTTCATGTTTTGGGTGGAAATATGGTACAATAGATCCTTGACATTCGTTGTTTTTTTTTGTTCCCAGATTTTAACACTAACATAGTGGAAGGCGAAACGCCCTTTCTATACTACGAATGTTAAGGGTGCTGCCCATAAAAAAATTAAATGATAAACTGAAAATCATCTATAAAAAATTCGTTTTTTTTCTGTTTTGTTATTTTATTCATTTAATAAAAAAATTAAAATAATTTAATTCATATAAAAAATAATAAACTATTGTAATGTAAAACTAAAAAAAACAACCTAATTTTACAAATTATATAATTAATTAATTTTTCGTTAAAATTCCACACAGTAACTAAACTTTACTTAATATTGTAAAATATCAAGAAAATTCGATAAAAATCAAACCCTAATGAACCTCCCAGAACAGTTTTTTGTAAATAACCCACATGTTCTTTTTAAAGCACTCCTAAAAACTTCACCTTTTGATATATTTAATATCAAATTATAAATCAAGTGATAGTTGCCAATTCAATTAGAACATAGCCAATGTTAACTCTTCTGCACAAAAACGGGAGGGTCTATATGACTTGTAAAAGCCTTCCTACCTTCGTTTTGTCTATCATCTCTCAATTAAAAGAGGACAAGAGTCTAGCTGTTATTCCTGAATACGATGGACATTATTGTCAAGTTTGGAGCGTTGCATCTGTTATCATCCTTGCTGTTTTGCACTATGTTCCAAAACGTTTTATACAAAATATGGGTGATCGAAATTTAACATCGAATCTTGATTCTCCAACACCGTCGTAATGTTGCTAACCTCGGTGTTTTTTCATAAATATCGTCACCAGCGCCGCTCGGA
>CAVNZG010001626.1:0-19352 GCA_963693315.1 Diogma glabrata
AGGAATAAAAACTAAGCTGTCAAAATAATAAACTTTGAAGACCTAAATAAATTGTTTTTTCTTGCAATTCCAATGATGCAATGTGTTTAAGTTGTTTTTACTATATGGTAAGTTATTTAAATTATTATTTTGATATTTTAGTGCTATAAAAATATTATATATAGATAGATATATGGATAGATTTAACTACAAATCTCACATGCAGGCGGCGTGCTAGCCCGTGCACTAAATATTTTTTAGTCATATGTGCCAAAAAGTAGTTTTTGAAGTAAAATTTCTTTAGGCGCGTTATGAGAATTTTGCAACGGAAATATAAAAAACGAATATAATATTCGGCAAATATACGATACAATTCGATTATGACACACATATTTTAATATATGAATAATAATAATAATATATGAATAATTTAAGAACTGAGGATGACGTAAGTCGAAATCGATATTCTTTAAAATAAAAACATAAAAATCAAATTGTTACTATAAGGAAGTTTATATTATTATAAATAAATTTAAAAATAAACAGTAAAAAGTATATTTTTAAATATTGCATTTTACATATTTTAAATATTCACTGGTTTTTTGGTGCATTATAATTAAATAGTAAATATTCACTGGTTTTCGATACTTAAAAATTTAACAGAAATTCTATTAAAAAAAATAATTTTGAATTAAATTTAATGATTTTCAATCCAAATTTTTGGAGTATTTTAATTTAATTTAATATCAGTTTTCAAAATATTATATGTCTGCTCCACTTTTGTTTACAATGGATGCTTAGACTCGTAAATTAATAAAAATGGCAACATATTTGGTTTTTTTAAAGGCAGAGAAAAAAGTTGTCGCAAGTCTTGGTAAATGGCATATATAATGAAATATAAGATGACAAAAAGCACCGTTTTGAAATTTGAGCAAAATCGAATAACTGGTTTAGGAATGGAAGCATGTTTGGTGGATCTTTTTGGTTTGTATGGTCAAGTCATTCATGTGTTCATTTGTTATTACATTTTTTATTAAATGTTATATGAGTTGGATGTGTCCATTGAAGATGGTGGTCATGGTGGTCATTGTGGTCATGGTGGCCATGATGGTCATAGTGGTCATAGTAGTCATGGTGGTAATAGTGGTTGATGATCTTCGATGTTTCTCAGATCACTTAAAATGTTTATACTTGTATATGAATAAACACGAGTAATTTTAATTTAGGATGGTTAACAAAAATCATTTTTCTATTTTGCGTCTAAAATAAAGTCATTTCGATACCCAAATGCGTATCGAAATGGCATTCATTAAGATACGCAAAGTTTTGTTTTTCAAGGTTGGTCACATTGGTCATACAAACGTCAGTGAAAGTTAAAACGAATAATTATATAAATAAAATTATTCTTATTAATTAATCTTATTATTAAAAAATAATCTAAATTAGTGTTAAATATTTTAATTAATTAAAATAATTAGTAATAATAACAAAATTTCAAATTGACTATATTTTAATAAAATACACATTTTATGAAAGCTAGTTTTGCAACAAAAAAATATATAGACATATGATGAAACGCAGAGCTTACTATTTTGAATTGAAATTTTGAGAAATTTTCTTTAAAACATTAAAACATAAAAAAACATAAAACATAAAAATAGAAAAAATAGTATAAAAAACTCGTTTCATAAGACGTTTTATCGCACTTATCCTTTAGAAAACTCCCCGCTGCGCGGGACGTTTTCTAAACAGATTGCGTGCGATAAAATCGTCGATTATGAAACTAGTTTCTTAATATAGTATTATTTAACTTATCGCAAATACATTTATAAAACTTATCGCAAAATACAATTCATAAAATTTATAGACACAATGTTTTTTTAAGGAAATTTATCAATTTAATTTTATTTATCGAACAAGCTTTTTCGCGAGCCAAAATCAAAGTGAAAGAAGAATTTTATATTTTATGTTTTTTTGACTTTTTGGTTTTTACTATTTTTTTATTAGTTGTCACAATGTCATATTTTGAACGTAATAGATTTCGAGTAATTTAATTTATAGCATCAGCCGCATGGCGTCGACTAGTGGAACGAGATTAAGCTTTTATCAAAGCTCAATCGGTTCGTGTCTCAAGTGTATTGAATTAATGTAAAGTGATCGTTTACGTTAATTGATCGTTTACATTAATTGATCATTTAAGTTTGTAGTGATTAATTATTTAAATTTAAATCTATTAACCACTACAGTACCCCTCTCGTAGATGAAAGCCCCCCGTTTAATGTGTCTGTTCGAAATGAACAGCATTGTGTGTTCGAGAAGCTGGTGAACGATCAGCTGAACACAAAATACCATCCGCTGACTTCAATCTGTCGATCGAGACAGATTGTTGTTTGCCTTTGATCTCGATTACGAATTGTTTGCGGAGACGTCGTATGATTTTGTAAGGGCCTTCATATGGGGTTTGTAAACCTGTGCGAATTCTATCAACCCTAACGAAAACGTAGTCGCAGTTCTCTAGCGACTTTGGAACAAATATGTCGTTTTGTTTGGTTTGTCGTGTAGCTGTTGGAATTAAGTTGTGCATTGTATTTCGAAGTTGATCAATGATTGTATCATGAGTAGGCAGCTGTGAAAGAGGATTTTCAACAAAGAACTCACCGGGCAATTTCAGTGTTTGTCCGTAGACAAGTTCTGCGGGTGAGCACTTCAGATTTTCTTTCACTGTGGCTCGAATACCTAGAAGAATGATTGGTATTTCGGAGCTCCACTGAGTAGTGTTGCCTCTGGCCATAAGAGCAGCTTTAAGTTGTCGATGAAAACGTTCTACCATTCCTTTCGCTTGTGGATGGTAGGCCGTTGTACGTATACGATGTGAGCCTAAAAGTTTTGTTAACTCGGAGAAAAGTTTTGACTCGAATTGTGTTCCCTGATCAGTTGTGATGTGTAGTGGAACACCGAATCGTGATACGTAATTATTGATAAATGTCGTGGCTATGGTAGCAGCAGACGTGTCAGGCATAGTATAAGCTTCTGGCCATCGAGTGAATCGATCAACGCAAGTTAAAATATAAGAACATCCATTAGAAGGAGGAAGTGAACCTACGATATCTATATGGATATGTTCGAAACGAGATTGTAGAATTTCGAATTGTCCCGTAGGACTTTTTGTGTGCCGTTGGACCTTAGAGCGTTGGCAAGATAGACAAGATTTTGTCCAGTGATTAATATCTTTATTAATACTGGGCCAAAAATATCTAGATGTAATCAATTTACGTGTACCGTTGTTGACACCAGGATGTGACAAGTTGTGTAAAGTGTTAAATATAGTTTTGCGTAATGGTTCTGCCATGTATGGGCGATTGTTACCCGTTGATGTTTCGCAGACTATTTCAAAACCTGGAAGTTTAAAAAGCTCTAGCTTCATCGATGAACTAGCGTGACATGCGGAACCAGAAAGTAAATTCTGAAGTTCTAAGTCTGCTTTTTGTGCAGCGATGATAGCCTCGTAGTTGAAGTGAGTCTCAACTGATGCAGTTTCGTTGTCGGATGCACGAGATAATGCGTCTGCGACAGTGTTATCTTTACCTTGCACATGTTGGATGTCGGTAGTAAATTGACTTATGAAATCCAAGTGGCGAGATTGCCTTGGGTTTCGTTCGGTTTTAGAATGTATTGCACGAGTGAGAGGCTTGTGGTCAGTGTAAATTGTGAATTCACGACCTTCGACAAAATACCTGAAGTGTTTTATAGCTAGGTAAATTGCGAGTAGCTCTCGATCGAATGCAGAATATTTAGTTTCAGCGTCTGAAAGTTTCTTTGAGAAAATCCCAGTGGTTCCCAACAATCATTATTACGTTGCTGTAACACTGCTCCGACAGCAATGTTCGAAGCATCCGTAGTGATACTGTATGCAGAATCGTTATGTGGGTGCACTAACAAAGTGATATTGCCCAATTCAGTTTTTAGCTTGGTGAATGCGAGTTGACATTCGTTTGGCCAAGTAAAATTTTTCGGAGTCTTGGGCTTCTTTAGTAAAGCGGCCAAGTGTGTATGAATTGGAGCAAGTGTTTCAGCTAATTTTGGTATAAATCGGTGGTAGTAATTTATCATACCGACGAATGGCTGAATACGTTTGATTGATGTTGGTGCTGGGAATTCCGTAATGGCATTAATTCGTTCTTGAGAAGGCAGAATACCATTAGTGTTATCGTGTGGCTGAGGAATTCAAGAGTGTTTGCGCCGAAAACGCATTTTGAACTCTTAATATGAACACCAAACTCGCTCAGTTTCTGGAATAGTTGTTCCAGATGAAGTTTGTGTTGTTCCTCATTTATTGATGCCACTAGGATATCGTCGATGTAGACGAATACGAAGTCTAAATCTCGAACGATTTCATTTATGAAACGCTGAAACGTTTGTGTAGCATTACGTAAGCCGAATGGCATTCGAGTGAATTCGAAGAGGCCAAATGGAGTTGTGATAGCCGTTTTATGAATATCTTCATTCGCGACAGGAATGAGATGATAGGCTCTAATAAGGTCAATTTTGGAAAAAATTTTGCAACCATACAAATTCATCGAAAAATTTTGTATGTGCGGTATCGGATAGCGATCAGGAATCGTGACCGCGTTTAACCTTCGATAATCTCCACATGATCTCCAGTCAATATCTTTCTTTCGAACCATGTGAAGCGGACAAGAAACTGAAGAAGAAGAAATACGACAAATACCAAGTTCAACCATATGTTGAAATTCCGTGAACGCAGCTTTTTGACGAATTGGATCTAGTCTGCGTGGTCTTGTCACAGGCAAGTGACCAGTAGTAACAATGTGATGTAGCACATTATGTTTGACCGGCAAATTGTAGTTCGGTTCTGCTGTTAGGGAAGGATACTTCTTTAGTAGCAGACCGTAATCGTTATCGATCGTGAAATGAATAGGTGTAGGCGTATCTACGTTAACCATTGTGGCATTGATTGACAGCTGTGTAGCTGAATCAATCAGCCGTTTTCGTTTCAGATCGACCAAAAGGCCAAATTTACTGAGAAAATGATTGGACGATTCACTTGTGCTAGTATGAAAGCGTGTGTGAATGTTCGTTTAAGTCCAATGTCTACCTTTAGGAGTTTTGTTCCGTAGGTATTAATTATCGTGCCGTTGGCAGCTGATAAGACTAGATCGTTTGATTTTGATTGACAGATGGTTGATAAACATAGTTTGAATGGGAGCACCGAAAGGTCTGCTCCCGTGTCTACTAAAAAGGTCTGACGGTTCGTTTTATCGAAAACGAATAGGCGGCGGGACTGATTGATGTTGACCACCGCCGTTCCAACCTAGGGATTTATTCGTTTTTTTGACTAGCAGTTTGTTCTACATCCATGGTAGCCTTGGATGAAGACTGGCCAAAAGTACAAGGAGATCTACACTTGCGTGCTGCAGCTCCGAATGTTCGGTGGTAGTAACATGATCCAAGTCTGTTTTGTGAGCCAGCTCAAGATATGGAACGTCGTCGATATGGAGATGGTGAGCTACCGCGAAAATTCGAGTTGAATCTATTCCTTGAGTTCGATCGTCGAAATTGAGTCAGTTGCTCGAATTGTCGTTCCATTCTTGATAGGCGTTCTTCCATAGTTGCTGGTTTGGGAAACTTTGATGATTGCTGTTGATAGTAAGAAGTTGTCCGTGTTGTTGGCCGGGACCGGTGAACCTCACTTACATGACCTCGGCTGCTGTTGAGTGACATTGCCTCAAACATCTTGTCGGCCATTTGAGACAATGTATCAACCGGCATTGTTTCAGGTTGAGCGACCAAAGCGATTCGGATAATTTCTGGCATCCTTCGTATCCACAGTGTGCGCACTATTTTGTCGCTGAAGTTGCTACCTGCCAACTGCATTATGTGGCGTAGTGCCTCTGAAGGTAATTGATTACCCAGCTCTTGCCCAGTTAACAGTGCTTCTAGTCGACGCTCGTCCGATGGTGCCAGTCTTTGAAGCAATGTTTGTTTAATTGTATCATATTTGTTCAATTCTGGCAACGTATCGATGATATCGGAGACGATGTCACACAATTCTGGCGTGAGAGCATGCAGGACGTAAAGATACTTTTGCTTGTCCAGTTTTATGTTCTGTATCTCAAACGTATGCTCTGCCACCCGAAACCAATTTTGTGGATTCCGCGTCCACAATGGTTGTAGCTTTATGTGAGCCGTGGCGCCTAGCTCCAAAGGAGCATTATTTATTTCTTGACGAACCTATGTTTTTTTGTCGTCTAGCATTGTTTGACGGTAAAGTAAAAACCAAAGCAATCAAAAAAATAATAAAACAAATAAAAATAGAAAAATTAACGCGTGTAAATCGAATTTGAATTAGAAAATCCAACTTATTCTTTAAACAAAACAGCGAAACTCGATCTTTGTTGTAAAGTTGATAAAAGTTAAGTTAAATATTACAAGGCTTGCTTGTTAGATGTAAATAAAATTTATATATATGTATATATGAAATAAAGTGATAGAAGAATTTTATATTTTATGTTTTTTTGACTTTTTGGTTTTTACTATTTTTTTATTAGTTGTCACAATGTCATATTTTGAACGTAATAGATTTCGAGTAATTTAATTTATAGCATCAGTCGCATGGCGTCGACTAGTGGAACGAGATTAAGCTTTTATCAAAGCTCAATCGGTTCGTGTCTCAAGTGTATTGAATTAATGTAAAGTGATCGTTTACGTTAATTGATAGTTTACATTAATTGATCATTTAAGTTTGTAGTGATTAATTATTTAAATTTAAATATATTAACCACTACATGGTCATGGTGGTCATGGTGGTCATAGTGGTAATGGTGATCACGGTGTTCGCGGTGGTCATGGTGGTTATGGTGGTCACGGTGGTCATGGTGGTTATGGTGTTCATTGTGGTCATGATGGTCATGGTAGTCATGGTGGTCATGGTGGTCATGGTGGACATAGTGGTTATGGTGGTTATGGTGGCCATGGTAGTCACGGTGGTCATGGTGGTCATGGTGTTCACGGTGGTCATGATGGTCATGTTGGTCATGGCGGTCATGGTGGTCATGGTGGTCATGGTGGTCATGGTGGTCAAGGTGGTCATGGTGATCATGGTGGTCATGGTGGTCATAGTGGTTATGGTGGTCATGGGGGTCATCGTGGTCATGGTGATCATGGTGGTTATGGTGATCATTGTGGTCATGGTGGTTATGGTGGTCACGGTGGTCATGGTGGTCACGGTGGTCATGGTGGCCATGGTGTTCTCGGAGGTCATGATGATCATGGTGTTCACGGTGGTCATGATGGTCATGTTGGTCATGGTGGTCATGGTGGTCATGGTGATCAAGGTGGTCATGGTAGTCATGGTGGTAATGGTGGTCACAGTGGTCATGGTGTTCATGCTGTTCACGGTGGTCATGATGGTCATGGCGGTGTTACGGTGGTCATGGTGTTTAGAGTTTGCATCCCGGGCTTTTCCAGGCGGGAAAAGAATATTTGTGTTGATTAAATTTGTTTTGTTAAATAGAAAAATGAGTGCGTGTAATCTGTGCACGAGGTTGAAATAAATTTCTTTGGCTACTGTGGCAGGTAGTAATAAAAAGATGAAATATAAAATAAATATGTCATTTTTCAGAAACTCTAAATTTCAATATGACATATCTATTGTATTTTATATTTAATATTTTTAGTAATACCTGCTGCAGTGGCCAAAGAAGTTTTACTTCAACAGCGTGTAAAGATTACGCACTTCATTTTTAGGTAGATTTCATATAAAAATCTACCTATTGCAATGGGCTTCATCTCGGAATTTCGGAAAAATTTTGATGCCAAACGACTATTTGTGATAAGCGGAGATGGAAAAACAAAAAAAAAAAAAATTATATATATATATATATATATATATATATATATATATATATATATATATATATATATATATATATATATATATATATATATATATATATATATATATATATATATATATATATATATATATATATATATATATATATATATATATATATATATATATATATATATATATATATATATATATATATATATATATATATATATATATATATATATATATATATATATATATATATATATATATATATATATATAACGATATGAGGTATAACGGAATTTAGCGGCACTCTCACGATCGCATTTTTCGACCTACACCAATATAATTTTCTGTGTATGTTTCGGCAAATAATGTCTTGGACAAGTTCGTGAACTGGCCATATCCGGGTACCGGTTAAGCGGCTAGAGCCTAAAAAGTCGAATAATCTAGGGCACTATAACTTCCGTTTGAATAATAATATTCTAATAAAATTTAAAAATATTGAATATTCAAACCTTTTTTTATCATTTTTATCCAGATGACTACTTTGGCGTTTCAGGTTCCTCAAAAATCAGCTGTTTTAAAAATTTACTAAACTTTGCTGTCCTTGATCTAGCTGAAATGGCCAAGCTCATAGTTGAAAACTTTTTTTCACGTACCTAAAATATAAATCTTTCCAAAATTTTTAAAAATAATAGTTTAAATTTAACGGTTGAGACCCTTCGGCTGTTGAAATAAAAACAAACGCAAAAGGCAATGCTTTCATCATGTTTCAGTTTATGTTATTTAAATTCTTAACTTTTAAACATACTTTTCAACTATAGCCTCAAAAAATTTCAGCTTTCTAACCCAAAAGGTTCCATTTTTATAAGCATTATAATGCAACCCTTACAAGAAAAATATCAACCCATTTAATACCATAGAAAAATTATCAAAATCTCTTTTGTTTTTATTTTTTTTACTAAGTAACCGTTTGAAAAAAAGAACTAATAAATAAGAACAAAAAAACACAACAACAAAAGATGATTTTGAAATAAAATTGTTTGATAATGTTTGATTATAAATTATGTGTGATGGTATAATTGTAGTTGTGACGTAGTTCATTTGATCTTTGGTGGATTTAATATGTTATTAAAAGTAGTTTAAACCAACTTAAATAAAACTGTTCCGAAATTGTATTGATGGCGTTAGTTCGGATAATGTATTTAATTTGGTTCGATAATTTTTTTGAATTATTCTGTTTCTACTTATATTTTTTATTTAAACTAATCTGACTTATCTAATTTTATTTGGACACAAAACCGTCTGACCCCGAAATCTACCTATTTCTAGCGGATATACCTGCCGCTGGGATTTTTTTTCTTATATTCTATTCTAGTACAAAATTGAATATTTTTTACGCATGTTTTACAAAAATAAAAATTTTTTATCAATAAATAAAACAAACTATTTCTTTTTATAAATTGGTAGTAATTTTTTTTAGAGCTTGTTTAGAATCGCAAGAAATCATTTTCTGAGCTTATTTTCCATTTGTCTAAAATGTAGTTACACGTAAATGCTTTGTAGCCGACGATACTCTTACGAATTAAAACCATTCGCTTCAACACTAACGTATAATATTACTTACATTTTGCGCTTGTAACACAATATATGTACATTTGTTATTGGTGCTAATTAAAATTATTGCACAATTGCGGCGCAGTTTAGTGGACAATTTTAAATTTATTAAGAATAATCAGTTTTAGTATGATATTCTTAAATCTAACAGAGATTTATACAAATTTCTTACGTAAACATAAAAGTTGAAACTGAATTACTTCATAAAGTTCACAACCTTATATTTTATTTTAACAGACAATATGACGCACTAACTTCATGATCGACAATAACAATTATATAACCAACAATAATCAAATCCAAACACTACTTATTACTTCATCACAGCCCATGTTAAACATTTTGAATTTTACCTGCTGGTTACGGTTAGAAATCATTTAATCCTTATTAAACAATTTGTTTTTAGTTTTTACCTATCATGGTCAGGTGAGAAATAATCTACGAAGTTGCTTCTTGTTTGGTTTTTTAATTTGATATTGTCAGGTAGAGAAGCAATTGATTTAGTACACAATAAATAATAGTTGAGAAACTTGTATATATTACCGGACAGCTACTTCAGAGAGTAGGAAATTTCAAAATGTTATAAAAGCAAACACTAAAACGCTTCTAACATTCAGAAACACTGGCGCTTGAAAATACAAATTTAACAAAAACTAACTTATTCGTTTCTATAACGAAATATGTACATATGCTTAATTTTAAAAAATTTTGCTTCACGTTAAATCTTTTTAATGTCAAATCCTAATTTATTTTATAAATCTAACTAAGGTGAAGGTGAAATAAAATTAAAAAAACATAAACTTAAACAAACTGTGATACAAACTTAAAATAGATAACAATGGTCATATCAAAAGAGACCGATGAATAGACGTGAAATAAGACCCCCTGATGATAGGTTTATTTTTTTCTGTTCCTTTTTCTGTATACATTTGCCTGTTTATATATATACAACAATCTGTACGGTATACCAATTTCAGAAGTGTTTGTAGTTTGGGTGTTTGTTGTTCTTTTGGTTATTGGTTTGTTAGATTGCATATGTCAAAAATGAACATAAATATCTTTTTATTTTAGATTTAATCTAAGTTGAAATTTGAATTTTTTGGTTAGAGATTCGATTAACAATTTTACGCTTTTTTTGTAGCAGGTTTTGGAACATCTTATGGAAATATTAGTTACATGTATGAAGCGAACAGCGAATGGTTGATGAAAGTTTCAATTACGTCCACAAATAACCCTGATACTTGACAAGATGGCCGACAGAAACAAACGAACAACCAAAGCAATAACATTTTTTATTTGTTAATAAATCATTCGTATCGCAAAATTTCGTATCCGAAAACTAACTTTAACATTATATAAATGATAGATTTCTTACGTTTTTTATTTGCTAAATTTCTTGAACACTAGTGAAATTTAATTTGTAATACGTTGTAAGACTTTGTAAAGGATTATGTAAATATGGCTTTTTATTACACATTGTTGTATATTATATTATCAAGAAATGCCACTCAAAATTTCAATTATTTTATATTTTATGTTTTTAGTATTACCTGCCACAGTAGCTAAAAAAGTTTTACTCCAACAGCGTGTAAAGATTACGCACTTCATTTCTTTTAAAGAATAAATAATTAATCATATACACAAAATATGACATTGGCCAATACTGTTAGGTAGAATAAAGGAAGTAAAAATAAAATAATAATACAAAAAGTAAATTTACACGATCAAAACTAAAATTAGGTTGCAAATAAGCCAGTTGGTGGCATATTCCTTGACCATGTGACGCACTGTCTTTCTCAATGGTCAAAGTAAAGTTCTACCGTTGACTGAATAAGCCGTTAAGGCATCATCTTGACTAGTGATATCTCACTGTTATGTAATGCGTATGCATCACGCATTGTTTTTGTCATTGATTCATCTCATCAGTCATCATGTAACTGATTCATAAGAATAATAATAATAAATAATAGATTTCTCAAACCTATGAAATGAAGACCTGAAATGTTTAACATACGATCGTATTGTGCATAATTCTGATAATTTAGGGGTTTTGATTACGATTATATAATATCGTACCTAATTTAATTTAAATTGTTATTGTTGTAAGCAAAAATAAAGTTGTTTTGATTATCAAATTTCAACCGTGAAAATTTGATATGGAATTTTCCAAATCGTACTTTTGATATCAGGTTGATAGGTTACGAATTTATTTGTTATGATTTTTTTTTGTTATGAAAAAAAGAATAATTTTGTCGTGTTTTGGTTTTTAAGGATTTGAAATATTTAAATGCTTAATTTATGATTATGTAATCGTTTGAAGATATTAAGGTTAAGATGATATGACATGAAAAATAGGAAGTAGGAAGCAGAGATTTTATTTGAAATAGGATAAGTATAAATATGCTAGATTTTTTTAAAAAGAGATCAGTTGTGTAATTAGATTAGTTGTATAAGTTATATCAGTTATTAGTATCATGATCAGTTAGAACAGTCATATCAAAAGATGTTATGGTTACAAATTTAGATAAGTTAATTTATAATATAGAAGACTAGGAGGGAGAATATTTTATAAACATAAAAGTAAGAAGAATAAACACATACATATACAATATATATATATATATATATATATATATATATATATATATATATATATATATATATATATATATATATATATATATATATATATATACATATATATATATATATATATATATATATATATATATATATATATATATATATATATATATATATATATATATATATATATATATATGTATATGTTGAATTTTTTGTTGAATTTTTGTAGTTTTGATTCACCCTTGTATATGTTGTTGTTGATTTAATGTATTGTCGAAGGTGCCAAACAAGAAGAAGAAGAAATCCTTAAATTATTAAATTCTGAAGACAAAGAAAACTATTCTGTCTGTGTTCATTTATAATAATTAATTTAGTTGGTTTATTTTATTTATTTAGTAGATTTAATATAAATCGACGTTTCGACAACGTTCGTTGTCATTATCAAGATGTACAGAAAATTTGTTTGTATGTTGAAGCTAGAAGAAAACAAACTGTTATACATAAACATAAACAATTTGACAACTAAAAACAATTTAAAAATTTTTAAAAAACAATTTTAAACAATTTTACAAATTTGACAACTTCACAAATTTGACAAAAAACTATGAAATGTGAAATTGAAATTACAATTGATTAATTGAAAACCGTTATAATTAATTAAGAACCGAGAACTATAGTAATCTGCAACAAACAACTAACTAAAAAACTAAAAAACTAAAAAACTAAAAAACTAAAAAACTAAAAACTTAAAACTAAAAAACTAAAAAACTAAAAAGTTAAAAAATTTTTTAAAACTAAAACAAAACAAAAATCTTTTCCATTAGAAAGTGTCATTAGAACTATCAAAATGTATCACAATCAACACAAGATATGTTGCAACCAGGAACAGTGAAAGGTGAAACCCACCAACGGAGCAGAAGTAAGTGAATACGTACCAAAGAGAAACAGGCTGCTGGTCTATGAGTTTTGTTGGTATTCCCTTTCACATCGTAGAAAACGACAATACACACACAAAATGGCGATGTAGATGTAGTAGGTTTCTAAAAAAGGTTAGTTAGAAGATTTGAAAAGAAAAGAAATTTTTTGTATGAAGCATATGCGTATATGAAACAATGATGTAATTTATTAGGAATGTATTTATATTTATACTTATATTTATATTTACCCATGTGGTTGCGAAACAATTGAACTTGTTGATTTTAAAGGATTGAAAACAGTTGAATTATTCTTAGCAAAATTTTTATGTTATTTGTTATTTTTTATTTTTATTGTTAGTTGTAAGATGCGTATGTAATTAAAGTGACAAGAAAGAGAAAAATTTTCGTTTTTTCCAAACAAAAAAAGATATTTGTACAGCCATTTTTGCTGAATCTTCCTTGAACAAACTGACATTAGCAACATATATGGCTGAGTTTAGCTTAACGAAACTAAAGAAAAGTTAATGATGTGCAATATTTGGACTGAAGAAATGAGTATGCCTGCAAACCAAAATTGCAACATTATATCCATGCGATGTCAAACAATCAAAAAAAGAAATTGTACTGTACTGACTGATGAATGGTTGTATTGATAATTTATTTATTTGTATTTATGACTGATGAATGGTTGTATTTATAATTTATTTATTTGTATTTATGTGATTATCATATTTGGTTCAAAGTAATGCTGTAACGAACCCTCCTAGTTTGTGAAGTTGCGTGGATGAGAATATAATGTTTTTTGTTTTTTCCCGACTTACGAGCTTATGTTACTGCTGCGCTCCGACAGGAAATCAAGTACAGAAACCGTATTTACAGTTAAGTACAGAAACCGTAATTCTAATGTGTCTATGGTTGCGTGATGTAACAATTTTCAATGAAAAGTCTTTTGTGATAATCTGGTTGAGTTGAAATTATTGTTGGTTTTTCAAAATCGAAAGAGTGGTCAGGATTTTCCGAAACATGTTTCAACACAGCTGTCCTGTAATTAGTGTTATGGTTTTCATTGGGATGTTCCTCCACCGCTTTTTTATGATTCCTCACCGCCAAATTGTGTTGATACATCCTTGTAGAGAGCTTCTTGCCTGTCTGACCAATGTACATGGCTGAACATTGGGGGTAAAGGCAATCAATTTTATAGATACATTCACTTTTGTTCAGGAGAGGTATTTTATCTTTGGCATTGGTGAAGATGGTGGTATTTAAAGCACCAGCATAGTTATTGACAAACTGGACGTCGGGAAATTTTGAATGGAAAAAGGACTTGAAAAAATTGTTGACAAACTGGATATGTGGAAAGGAAAAGTACATCTTGTCGGTGTTGGTAGAAGTGGAAGGCGGGACGGTCTTTTTATATAAGTGGCGTTCTAAAACCTTCTGGATTACCTCGTTCGGATAATTGTTGTTTCTGAGAAAACCCGTAATAAGGTTGATGTTTTTGTTGTGAAAAATGTCATCGCTAATGGAGAGCGCTCTATGGAAACAAGATGAAGCAATATTCAATTTGGTTTCGGTTGAATGTTGAGAATAAAAATTTAGAATTCTGTTTGAAGCCGATGGTTTGTAGTACCAGTCTGTCTGTAGGTCACCTGAAGGCAACTTTAGAATCCTCATATCGAGGAAGCTGATACTATTATCTATCTCAACTTCGTGGGTGAATTTGATGGTGGGCGACAACGTGTTAAGATGCTGCAATGTGTCATTAATCAGATCTGTGGGGATACAACAAATTATATCATCCACGTATTTCTTTAAAAAGATGGGTTTATAAGGCAATCCATCAAGTGCCAAGATCAACAGGTCTTCCAAAACAAAATCAGAGAGTGTAGGAGACAGAGGGTTGCCTATAGCTAAACCTTGCGTCTGTTTGAAGAGTTTGCCTTCGAATGAGAAATATGACGCTTCTTTGATGCAGAAGGTGATAATGTCCATGAATAATGTGAACGGGATGTTTGTCATTGTTTTGATGGTATCCCAACGTGACTTGATGGCAAGTAACGCTGTGTCGATAGGTACATTAGTAAATAGTGAAACGACGTCAAAAGACACAAGAGAATAATTGTGAGGTATTTTTACGGAGGTAAGAAAGTCTTTAAATACATAAGAATTTGGCGTGTTGAATGGTGAAACGTGTGAGATTCTTAGTAAAATCTGGTTGACATACTTGGACAGCTTGTAGGAAGGTGATCTAATGTTGGACACAATTGGACGTAGCGGCATATTGTTTTTGTGAATTTTTGGGAGTCCATATATACGTGGTGGGTTGGAAGTATCTGCATGCATTTTAAATTTAGTAAGGTCATTGAAATTGACTATTTTTTGTAGTGACCTGACAAAGCTGTTGCTTTTCCTGATCAAAGAGCTAGTTGGGTCAGTCTTAAGGTTCGCGTATGTTGCGTTGTCAGATAACAGAGCTAACATCTTGGTGCGATATTCCGATGTGAGCATTACAACCGTGAGGTTGCCTTTGTCAGATGGCAAAATTGTCAATTCTTTGTGGGCCTTAATGAATGAATTGGTCTGCATGTAATACTTGTTAATCAGATTGTCAGTGCGAGAAATTTTGTGATGAGACTCTTTAATAAACATATGTTGAGCTCTGTCAATAAGAACATTGGCTAGTGAGTCCTTCTGATTGGGAGGCACAAAGCGGGTGGTGAAATCGTTGATAGATGCCAAAAAATGTACCTTCTTGTCAAGTGAAGATTTGTTGGGCGGAATGAACTTAGGACCAAAACTCAAGATAGTTTCAACAGGCGTAGGGATGACTACATCTGTAGTGTTCACAATATGTGATGGATCATAGTGGATGGTTGGAGGAGAGGATTTGCTATCTAGAGAGTTGAATTTGGTGGATAATCTTCCGTTGGAACGTTCAATGATGTTGTTCGATTTTTGGTGCTGGCTATAGTAAAAGTTAACCAGAATGAATTGAGGTATGTTGTTGTTCAAATTAACCCTGACCAAATTAAGTTCTCTATGGGCACGTTCAATTTGTACCACTGTCTGAGAAATTACCAGATTCAAAATTTGTCTATTTAGGTGTTCAAAAAACTTGTCAATGGTCTTGTTAGTAGTGTAAAATACAGTCGATTTCATGCAACGTGTTTTTGACGAGATAAACCGGGGGGTAACAGCATTGCTTTTGCATTTCAACAGGAAGATACGTTGGCTCGTTAAAGTAGCCAATTTTACATTTGCATGGATATAACGCTTGACAAAATTGTAACAGTACTCACCGAAATTGAAGTTAACGTATTGTAGAAAAGAGAAGGAAGAGTTGTGCTGATGGCTACCGTTGGCGGGTACACTGCTTGCATCCACTTCACAAACATGGCCGCAATCCATATCTGCGACGATCAAATGAAACTCTAATAGTTGTAAAACTTCAGAAACTGCAAGACCCAAACAAGCTCCAATGGCTCATAAACCTGAAAGATTGTGAAAGAAAGGACTAACGAGACTTTCAAGAAAAAATGTAAATGAAAACTTGTAAAAAAACTTGTAAAAAACTTGTAAAAAACTTAATACTTAAAAAACCTAAAAAACTAAAAATCTAAAGAACTTAAAAACTTGAAAAAATCTTGAAAAATTCTTTGATGTTCCCTTTGTTGCTGCCAAAACTTTAAAAAACTTTAAAAAATCGTTGAGAAGCTTGCAAAATTTGATGTTTAGTTGTTGAATAGTGTCACCAGGAGGTTGTAAGTTATAAGTTGAGCGACGAGTTTAGATGAAGAAAAATTGTTGATGGTAACAGTTTGTATTACGGTCACAAGCTGATGAATTTAATTAATTGACTGATGTCGATGCTTATGATTTAATTTATTTACTGATGTCGATGCTTATTGTTGTGACTGGTTGAGTATAAATATGTGTTTGATGTTGTGTACGTAACACTAATTTGTTGAATTTTTGTAGTTTTGATTCACCCTTGTATATGTTGTTGTTGATTTAATGTATTGTCGAAGGTGCCAAACAAGAAGAAGAAGAAATCCTTAAATTATTAAATTCTGAAGACAAAGAAAACTATTCTGTCTGTGTTCATTTATAATAATTAATTTAGTTGGTTTATTTTATTTATTTAGTAGATTTAATATAAATCGACGTTTCGACAACGTTCGTTGTCATTATCAAGATGTACAGAAAATTTGTTTGTATGTTGAAGCTAGAAGAAAACAAACTGTTATACATAAACATAAACAATTTGACAACTAAAAACAATTTAAAAATTTTTAAAAACAATTTTAAACAATTTTACAAATTTGACAACTTCACAAATTTGACAAAAAACTATGAAATGTGAAATTGAAATTACAATTGATTAATTGAAAACCGTTATAATTCATTAAGAACCGAGAACTATAGTAATCTGCAACAAACAACTAACTAAAAAACTAAAAAACTAAAAAACTAAAAAACTAAAAAACTAAAAAAACTAAAAACTAAAAAACTAAAAAACTAAATAGTTAAAAATTTTTTAAAACTAAAACAAAAACAAAAATCTTTTCCATTAGAAAGTGTCATTAAAACCATCAAAATGTATCACAATCAACACAAGATATGTTGCAACCAGGAACAGTGAAAGGTGAAACCCACCAACGGAGCAGAAGTAAGTGAATACGTACCAAAGAGAAACAGGCTGCTGGTCTATGAGTTTTGTTGGTATTCCCTTTCACATCGTAGAAAACGACAATACACACACAAAATGGCGATGTAGATGTAGTAGGTTTCTAAAAAAGGTTAGTTAGAAGATTTGAAAAGAAAAGAAATTTTTTGTATGAAGCATATGCGTATATGAAACAATGATGTAATTTATTAGGAATGTATTTATATTTATACTTATATTTATATTTACCCATGTGGTTGCGAAACAATTGAACTTGTTGATTTTAAAGGATTGAAAAAAGTTGAATTATTCTTAGCAAAATTTTTATGTTATTTGTTATTTTTTATTTTTATTTTTAGTTATAAGATTAGCGGCGTATGTAATTGAAGTGACAAGAAAGAGAAAACTTTTCGTTTTTTCCAAACAAAAAAAGATATTTGTACAGCCATTTTTGCTGAATCTTCCTTGAACAAACTGACATTAGCAACATATATGGCTGAGTTTAGCTTAACGAAACTAAAGAAAAGTTAATGATGTGCAATATTTGGACTGAAGAAATGAGTATGCCTGCAAACCAAAATTGCAACATTATATCCATGCGATGTCAAACAATCAAAAAAAGAAATTGTACTGTACTGACTGATGAATGGTTGTATTGATAATTTATTTATTTGTATTTATGACTGATGAATGGTTGTATTTATAATTTATTTATTTGTATTTATGTGATTATCATATTTGGTTCAAAGTAATGCTGTAACGAACCCTCCTAGTTTGTGAAGTTGCGTGGATGAGAATATAATGTTTTTTGTTTTTTCCCGACTTACGAGCTTATGTTACTGCTGCGCTCCGACAGGAAATCAAGTACAGAAACCGTATTTGGGTCGAACGTCGATTCTAATGTGTCTATGGTTAAATTGATTGCGGTGGAACGATTGAGCGTGATGTAACAATTTTCAATGAAAAGTCTTTTGTGATAATCTGGTTGAGTTGAAATTATTGTTGGTTTTTCAAAATCGAAAGAGTGGTCAGGATTTTCCGAAACATGTTTCAACACAGCTGTCCTGTAATTAGTGTTATGGTTTTCAATGGGATGTTCCTCCACCGCTTTTTTATGATTCCTCACCGCCAAATTGTGTTGATACATCCTTGTAGAGAGCTTCTTGCCTGTCTGACCAATGTACATGGCTGAATGGGGGTAAAGGCAATCAATTTTATAGATACATTCACTTTTGTTCAGGAGAGGTATTTTATCTTTGGCATTGGTGAAGATGGTGGTATTTATTATATTTATTATATTAAATTCAAGTTGGATCACGTGAGTGGTTTGGAATCTCAAATTTATCATATGTATTCTGTTTGTCATCGAAAAAAAAAATGTACGTATTCTTTTTTCCTTGAAAAACAGCATAAGTGTAAAAAAAATCAAATTTTGTCAAAAAAAACACCTTTCGACTGGCCCCAAATAACTTGGGAATGGATTTAAACGAAAGCTAAAAGAAAAAAAATAATTCGTTTTTAATGATTTGTATCTCACTCAAATATTAGTTATAGAAATATCATCCGCAAAAGTGGACAAAATTAAATTTTCCATTAAAAAAAATCGATTTTTCTATAACTAATTTCTAAAATTTTGAATTAGGCTATCCATTCCCAAGTTATTTGGGGCCAGTCGAAAGATGTTTTTTTGACAAAATTTGATTTTTTTTACACTTATGCTGTTTGT